>JABJVR010047200.1:0-28598 GCA_025773905.1 Chitala chitala | reverse complement strand
ATTATTTAGACAACTATATTTACCACCAAACTCTGTTTTTTTGTACACAACACACACACACACACACACACACACACACACACACACACACACACACACACACACACACACACACACAACAAATCCAACGGGATACAGATCAAAAACAAGCGCTAAAGAACTTTAAGAAAAGCCAGGGAAACGTATCGAAGGAACACCAAAATTCAGGGAAGAAAAAAAATCGCCCTTAGAAAACAAAAGATGAACAATGAATAACAAAAATAACGAGCACGGAAAAGTGGGGAAAGGCATTGCGTGCCATCACATCACATGATGGCCTCCGCGGCGCACGGTTGGTGGAGATTAACGAGAAAGGCGGTGAGCAGCTGGCGCGTGGCGGGTTTCTGTTAGCAGGAGTTCGCGCCGCACGGCTGACAGGACGAGGCAGATGGAGGGGGGCACTGCTCGGGCTAAACTGTGCGCGTGAGACACGTGGGTTACAGCTCGCCCCCTGCTGGCTGGGTGTCGCACTGTGGAACTAACAGAAAGGACATCCATTAAAATTGAAAGTGCACGGCCCTGCAAACCTGGACCCTGTCTCTGTGTCACATGGACTCTCCTCAACCCTCTCCCACACACATTTGTGGAGATCAGGGGTCCAAATCTGTTTCTGACTTTTTAATAGGCTGAACCTCAAAGCTGACTCTGAAACTCTACAAATTACGAAGACTACAAATCATGCAGTCCCCCCTCACACACAGTCTGGGCACATCACCAATCATATGGTAATATAAACACCTCTAAACACAGAAATGAAAAGGCATTCTGATTAAATTAGGTCCACATTTTTTATGCACTTCCCTTCAGAAGATGCCGAGAAACTAGCTCATCTCTTCAGCTAGCTCCAAGAGGCAGAAATTTGAAATATCACATGAAAACAGGCCCTATACAATTTGTTTCATTTATAGCGATCGTATAACATTTCATACAGTATTAACAGGGAGACAGTAAGTCCAGGTTCAGTGATAGGCCTTTAGAGGCCTGAACACACACTGTAAGGAGACTCTGGTGCAGTACATTCAAGCACCAAAACACACACGCACACACACACCTGACCATGCGTTTCAATAACAAAAACACATGTGAATCCCACTCCAAACCCAAATAACATGCCTCGAACCATCAAGCCAGCAGGAAGTAAACGCTGTTTTGTCATAATGCACAAAAGACTCCCTTCCTTTAGGTGCACTAAGGAAAAGCATTTTTGGTCGAACAGCATCGCATAAAAAAAATAAAATGTTCCCTTCTCCCACGATAGACACCGACAGCGTTGGATTTGTTCGAACTGACAGACTGCAGCCCCCATCAGAAAAATGATCACCTGAGCCAGAGCATTCCTCTGGTTTAAACTGCTGCAGTGTTCAAAAAGACAAGACGGGTGACGAGCTTAAACAGAAACGAGGAAGGCTTCCAACTAGGTTTAAAATAAAAATACTGTACGTAATGTCACGGCCTTCGGTAACATTCCAGCTCAACGTGAAACCCAGCACTGACGCCGGACCCCGAGATGAACTTCCATTCGAGACACAGCTCTGCGATTCCCTTCTTTATCGCAGCAATATATTTTGATAGCGTCGAGACTCTCAGTAATTTGTTCACACGCCTTAACGCCCATGCCCTTATTCATCTACACGTGCAACGCGGTGACCTTGGACCGGCAAGGTCAGCCGCTCGCACGATAAAGAGGCTGGAAGCACTTCAAAGACGCAAAACACAAGAGAGCGAGTCGCGTCGTTAGCAGGGGCGTTTCGACAGGCGATCTCAGCAGCCCAGTTGATTAACCCGACATTTTAGTGATCCAGCCTGTTCAGGAAAAAAATCGATTTAGAAATAACATCAGCAAAAAGTACCATATAGCAACGGTGATGACAAACATTAATTATAATACCAATTATTATACACCCCAATGACATTATACACCAATCAGCCATAACATTATGGCTGACGTTATTCACTTTTCCTATCTTGTTACAACCGCACCTGGAAGTGGGTGGGATATATTAGGCAGCAAGTGAACATTTTGTCCCTTAAGTCGATGTGTTGGAAACTTGGAAAAAATAAATAAAAATGGGCAAGCATAAGGATTTGAGCGACGTTAACAAAGGTCCAAATTGTGATGGCTAGACAACTGGGTCAGAGCAACTTCAAACCTGCAGCTCTTGTGAGCGGTTTCCAGTCTGCAGTGGTCAGGACCTACCCAAAGTGGTCCAAGGGAGGAAAACAGGTGAACTGGTGACAGGGTCATAGACAGCCAGGGCTCATTGATCCGTGTCCACTGCAAAGAGCGCTTATGTTCAGATCTGGACCACGGAGCAGTTGAAGAAAACGGCCTGGTCTGATGAATCACGTTTTCTTTTACATCATTTGGGTGTGTGTGTGTGTGTGTGTGTGTGTGTGTTCCTTACCTGGGGAAAAGGGGGGACCAGGATGCACTGTAAGAAGAGGCAGTGTGATGCTTTAGGCAATGTTCTCCTGGGAAACCTTGGGTCTTTCCATTCATCTGGATGTTACTTGAATATGCACCACCTACCTAAACACTGCTGTTGACCAACTACACCCCTTCATAGAAATGGTATTCCCTGAAGGCAGTTGCCTCTGTTAGCAAGATAATGTGCCTGCCACACTGCAAAAATGGTTTGAAGAATACAACACGAGTTCAAGGTGTCGATTCAGCTTCCAAATTCTCCACATCTAAATCCAATAAAGGATATCTGGGTTGAGAAAAACCAAGTCTGATCCATGGAGGTCCCACCTCACAATTTACAGGACTTATAGGATCTGCTACTGATGGCTTGGTGCCAGACGCCACAGCATACGTTCAGAGGTCTAGTGAAGTCCATGCCTCGACAGGTCAGGGCTGTTTTGGTGGCAAAAGGGCGGCCTACTCAATATTAGGTGGGTGGTCATAATGTCATGTTCGGTGATCGGTGTACACAGGTAGTGACCAGGGTGTGACCCTAATATTGTCCTCCACTAATGATCCACCTGCCACCCACCTTCCTGCTAGAACACACATTAAGGAAAGTGTGGATGGGGGGGCAGATTCTTGAGTTCTTTCCCACCTTAAATTACCATGTTGAAAACTATCCAAACCTTACGAGTGATGTTATCCAACAACAGATTAATAATGCAAAGAATGCTGCAACTGTTTTAAAAGGTTATAATTTGTACAAAACCAACGGCTCAGCACACTGTATTGTCGATTAAGTACTATGTGGACAAAAACAGTAAAGAAAAGACTTTATGAACTGAGAAAGTCAAATACACATGCACACACAAATAAATGCAAACACAGGAAAAAAAGGTGAAATTCTTGTGATGTTCCTGTTTAAATTCCTGGGTATCCCACAAGGATTCTTAGATGAAACTCCCTGCGGAGTCGCAAAGCTTTCATGTTCTCAGTGAGAAACCTCACTCCAGCCTTCTCTCAGAATATGCAGCCATAAAAAAAGTGTGTGTGTGAGATTATATATATATATATATATATATATAAACCCAAGGTAAGAGAATTCAGGCCTTCAGTTTTTCCCCATGATTTATTTATATTATACACATGATTTATATTCATAGTAAATTCAGCGTCCCCAAGAAGGAGAAAAAAAAAAAAAAAAGATCCATTTGTCCCTTCCAGAGTTTGGCACTGAAAGACTGGCTCTGCTTCGTGGCTATAGTAATGCTCTCAGCGCATCTAGTGCCCAGCAGGCACGTTAAACAGCAAATATCCTGTCACCATCACGAGACAAGCTGGCAGTGTTCATCCATTCCTAATGTAGACACTGGGCTATATGTTCAGTGCTTTTCAAATCATACCAAATTTCCCTTCTTGCACAACACTCTCCATACAATTTCCAGGCACATTTGTCACACTTTAAATATAACAAACACCCATTTTGCTGTGATATGGGTGATGAAGTGTGGTACATTCAATATTGCGAAAAAAAAAAAAAAAAAAATAGTAATCCTGAAAAGAATTCTTGTACTTGAAGATGAGAAAATCCTCCTACCACAACATGTCAAGTAAAAAAAAAAAAAAAAAAAAAAAAGTGTGCAGCAATGATGAATTTAGTGTTGGTTTTACACACATTTAGTGCAAAATTTTTCACGCACAGAAAAGGGAGTGTAAATTTTGTTATACACACGCCAGACTAATTACAAAATTAGACATGATAATTGTAATGCCATATTTTATAAATTATGATGGCAGTTCATCATTCAGGATTAAGACTGGCCTATTGAAATAAACATTTTATTAAAATATTTAGTTAAAATTATGTTTCACTGAAGTATCCAGACATTAGGCAATAAAATAGGAAATAACTTCGATACACATTAATTTTACAAAATTACTTCTGCATGCAGTTTAAAGTCCTCCAAAAACTATACATGTAAGCATGGGACGTATTCAACTGGAACTAACGTCCAAAATGAATTGCTTCTAAAAAATAAAAAATTAAACTGGCATACAGAGCGTCAACCTAACTGGAGTTTAATCTTCAAACTTCTGGAGGTTTTGGTCTTGGAATACCAAATTAATTCTTAAAATTTGATATTAAAACAAACCGCTTGTGCTACCGATTGGCTTAAGGATTGTTTAAGACGATATGAAACACGTCAACCATGCGTGAATACGACACCCAAACAAACAAAAATGTTTAATAATAAATAATTATAATAATTTGGATTGGACCAATCCTGCCCGACCTACAATCCTTTCTACAATCCAATTGGCGGCGATGAGAGCCAATCAAAACGCACGTCCTGACAACGCCCTCTTTGCCCAATTCAAAATTTGTGTAAACGCAAAATTAGTTGTTTAAGGCCGTCGGTATTTCGTCGTGCCGTCAATCAAACTTAGTGTCTGCAGTACACTAATATAGGGAGTGTTTGGATATCGGTTTAAAACTCTCAAATGTATAAATGAAAATAGCCATAACTGGAGATGAAACGGGACGAGGGCATTTTAACTACACACAAAAGGGATAGGGGTCATGTCATTAATAAGAACAACTGCTTCTTGAAAAGTAGTCAGGTTTACACACTCAAACTAACACTAAAAGAAATTCTTGGGTAAAACAATATTTGGAGTCAACCGTATAAAACAGTAAAATCAATTAGCATCATTATGTAGATGACAACTGATTAGTGTCCACCTGTAGCAAGCGCAATGTCTGGCCTACATATAAACATGAGCATAGCCGAAAAGCAACCGCAGCAGTTCACGGTAACAACCCCCCAAAACGACCCTTCTGATGACTACAATACAATGCAAAAATACCGTCTATCGCACGTCTGAACGGAACGCAAACAACAACAGGCACGTTTTGGTGCAAACCGAAAGCCGTGCATAATGCCCGCGTCTGCAAAACCCGTCTTCAGCACCTCTCCGTAATGGTCCACGTGTGCTTATAGTTACAGCGCATAAATATTTATTTAACGTGTGCACGTTGCTTTTGGTGTGTTGTCTGTACAGCGGCACGTCGCTGTTAGTCTGTCCTTTAATATTTTAAGGCAATCTAGCTTCTAGTGCGGTTAATCTTGTCCGTAAAGGCCGTTTCACTTACCGGTACTATGATATGGGTGCTCCGGCGCCTCCCCAGAAAGCCTGGAAATATGACGCTCCCGGGTCCTAAAGCCTGCCCGATAATCTCCCACGTCCACAATGGTTTTATGAGCTTTTTAACCATCATTACTTGTGTCGTCATATATAATAATTACGTCATTGCTTTCGTTTTAAGTAATTTCGATTATGTAAACCGAGAACTGCCGGTGTGTTGGTTTAATGGAGTTCAACCTTAACCTTACCAAACAGTAATCATGTCCCAATACATTTTAGCACCATCCTTTGACTCGTGTAATAAATAAAATTATGGTTTGGAAAGCATTATTCATCGAAAGCTGTCTCAAATCAAAAAGACTGAGCTTCTCGGCACCAGTATGTGGCAGTTAAGGCCAATGGTGATCAAGTGGAACTTCTTAATTTAACCGTACACGTCTAAAAATACGTGCACGATAATTAATTCAAAAAAGGGTTACTTGTCGCTTTTTATTAGCGGGTCTCTATACATAAAACTACATTAGTATTATAAGGGCAAATACGTAAATAATTAGCACTGGAGAGAGGCTGGGGTCTTGGCATGAATTTTAAACAGTATGGTGAATGTAGAGTGTTCAGAGGAAATTGACTGCTAAATACTACACATTCTCAAAGGAGATTTAGAGTACTTACTGAATATTAAATCCGCAACAGCTTCACACGTGGCTACTACCGCGTAAAGTAACCACTGGTCACGCATCCCTGATTCTGTGCACGGGCGACGGAGTGCTGCCCGAGCACGACAAGAAAGCTCCCAGGAGGATGAATTATTTTATCATATGAAGGAGAGAAACTGGCACAGATACACACAAAACATCTGCAGTTTTAAAGTGACGCTTATTTCTACATATTCCCCCACGGTGGCACTTTTAATTTAAGACGTGGGGTTAATATTTCATATCATATTTCATATTCATATTTCATATTCATCTGATATTTCACCTCAGCCGGAACCTTCCAAACCTTTCCAACGTTGAAGCGGTCCGACTAGTGATCCGATGGGAGGCAGACTGAAGCTGTGCCTCTGGGCATGGTACCCGAGTACAACTACTCAAGTTAAGTCAACCGATACACAAACCTGGCCGTGCAACTGGCAAATCACAGCCAACTATGTAATATAGATAAGACTAAGTAAAAGGTATATAAATAAATGCATCAAATCCACGCACAACACAAAATGTCAAATGCGAATGTATGCAGTTTCTAGAGTTTCGCTGTCTTTATAGTCTAGTAATTAATGTGTGGAAAATTTGTTTAAATGCATGTCAGATTAAACAAAGTGTTTGTATTTCTCTGAACAATTAAACACAGCTTTTAAGGATGTCATTAAAACGTCTACTGAGACATGCCAGATAACAGCCCAAGAAAATTAGTACATTCGTTTTATCTTGAATAAATGGAATGCATTATATTGTAAACGACATGTAATAACACAGATGAGTTTAACTGAAAAATGCCAGTAAATGTCATCTTATGCAAAATTGGTTTTGCTCAAAATGTTTTTATTCAATAGCATTATTTAAGAATTTTGATGCATTTTAATGTTTTGCATTATTCTATTTTTCGCTACGGTCACTAAAACAGATATTTGACATTTATAATAGTATTTTTCTTGCAACATTCAAAGCTGTAAATCCGTATGGCTACAATTTGTTAAAAACACATTATGTACAGGAGTTGTAACCAACACGCTATTTAGAATACTTACAACAATCATGGTGTAATTTACATTTTCACAAATTCACAAAGAATACAAAAAGTGAAACATACAAGTACCGTGGTTAATACCGGGAGAAAACCCGCTAACGAGCCGCAGATCGACGTCTTCCACATATAAGTATTTTACAAAACGATATTTTCTTACAACAGAAACACTTTGAGGCAGAGAAGTCTGAGAGGACTGTGGAACAAACGCCCGACAGCACACCTGGTCCCAGGTAGGCCTGCTGTACGAACAGGCAGGTAGAGTCCGGTTTGCAGAGAAGTGTAACAGAATCTAATTTGGTAGAACATTTTTGTTTCGTGTAATTTTCCCACACAAGACATTTGGCAGTCTAAAACGTTAGCTCAGAACGTGATTAACACTCATACCTCATTTTTAATGCCCTCATTGGACAGAAAGCAAATACTTCTCCACTGGCAGACTTAACGAGTTGGCACCATGGTCCGGGCACCACTGCAGTGCCCATTGTGTGCTTTGCACATCTGCTTGCAGAAATCCCATCTCCAACACTATAGTGATCATACTACTCTATGTAGGTCACCAGAAGGCCAAACCTGCCTTAATAGCTACTGGACACAAGCGTCCATAACTTGGATCAATACAAAAGTTCATCGCCAACACTGACAGTACCAGTTTCTAAACTCTAATGTTCCAGGTACATAAAAGCGAGTATATATATAAATTTATATCTTGCTTTGGTACATTACTTGGAAAACCCCACAGATCTTACATACAGCACATATAATCTTCAGGCAGGAGAACGGACAGATGTTCAGCTAAAAAAACACGCAAGAAACGTCTAGCACCTTCAGCCATCTATAACAGCAAAGACTACTAGAATTTACTGCAAGTCTTCATCAAGACAAATTAGTTTCTTATGTTTAAGGCAAAAAGTTCATTTAAACCAATATATATACATACGTATTTGTGTTTTTCCATCTATCAAAAATATGTATTAATGTTAATTTCCATAACATAGATTTGAGAATGATTTTTTTTTTTTTCTTTTGGACCTTGAAATATGGATTCAGGTCCTAAGGTTACTAAATAAAGGAGTGGATAGAACATCCCTTTAAAAAGTTAAAAAGAGCCATTTAAAAATCTCTTTTCTTTCTTCCTTTATAATCTTGACAACACAAAAAAAATGAGTAAAAGTGCAAAGTACGCTGGTAATGTCAGGAGATTGTGTTACAGCTGCGAGACCTTCCTGGGCAGAGGTCTGGGCCGGGGGGCTTGCTCCCCCCGTCTGGGTTCCAAGTCCAGCTTGACACCCCGCAGCTGATTGGGCTTCGGGGGGAGGGCGGGGGGGTCAGAGGTGGGCAGCACGGACAGGCTGTGGGGAAGCGGCACGAGCCGCCTGGGGTTGGTACGCTCGTAGACGCTGTATGGCGGCGGAGTCTTGCTGTCTCGCCGCATTAGCTCGTCGGAGCCGCCGGACGTGGAGGCGGTGAGCGTGGTGGGCGGGGCCAGCTCGCCAGGGGGCGGGGCCTCCAGGCCCGAGGCGTCCGACACGCTGCAGCGGCTCAGCGAGGAGATCCCGCTGCTGTAGCTGCCGGACAGTGCCGGTGAGTTGGACACCAGCCCCCCTGGCTGGCATTCGGTCGGGGATGGAGTGAAGGGGGGCACGGAGCTCTGTGGGAGAGAAGGGGGGCAGGGCAGACCCAGAATAGTGAAAAAGCAAACACTCAACGGACAGCAAAGACCTGTGTAAGGTCTGTGAGAAGGCGGGAGAAAACTACGCCACGATTCACCTGGTATCAATCCCATTTTACAAGTTTCACAGCGGTACCAGTGCAACACCCCCACCCTGTCCCTACAGTCCTCATCAGCAGGTCTGCCTTCTGTACCCAATTTTAACCTGAACACCGTGGCTGCCAGGGCCTTCTCCAACACTGCACCCCCCCCCCCCACATTCGCCTACTGGATTCCATTACAACATTTAAAGCTCCTCTTGAAACGCATCTTTTAAAGCTGGCCCACCTACTTTGAATTGTACTGAGCCACATTGCATTAATGTTGTATTTTTTGTTACTGTGTGTCTTGTTTACTTTTATGCCATTCTTAATATGAATTGTAATGAGACCTCGAGTGTCCTAAAAGGAGCCATCCAATAAAATGTGTCATTATGGTAACAAGTTACATAAACACACCTAGGAATCGAGAGCCTACACTTAACACTTTGTGTATAATTATATTTAATTACACACCACCAAATTTTTTAATATTTACCAAAATAAATACTATACAAGTATATGCGATGGTAACAGCTTAATGTCGATGATATCGGTCAAGCAGCAAGGACATACGTAATATACATAAATCTCAGGACTGACACTGTAGGCCCTTTTCAACTGCCTCCTCCCTTAGACAGCCCCCTCCCACCTTGGTAACACTGTCATGGCTGAGACCTTGCATGTTGCCATTTTAGTTAAAGTGAGGGACCGTTCCTGACAGTCACGCCATTTGCACTAACAGGAAAAACAGAGCTGTGTTCCAGGAATTGTTTGCGCCCTTTCCATTTCTACTGCAGCCATGTAGGTGACCCCGCCCCCTGCCACCTCCGGCTGCCCCCCACCCACGGACAGCACTCTGACACTGGCAGTGCTCGGGCAGCCTGGAGCACAAACAGCCATTAACGAGCGTGCTCCTCCGAGCTCTGCCCCGGCCTTGTGCGGAAGCTGTTAGCAACCCGCCAGTGCGCGTGTGGCAATGACCTCCCGGGGCGGCCTTCTGGGAAATCGCCTCCGACAGACCCACAAACACGTTAAAGTAGCGGGGTCTTTGCAGCCCCCTCGCGATTCATCAGCCCAACGTCAGGAAGCGTGCGTATGCAGGCAGCCCTCGGCTCCGCGCTGTTTACGGCAAGTGCTGTTTGCACGAGTCTTTTATAATTAAACTCGAGCCGCCAGTTCAATTGGTTTAGTCTTTTACGAAGCAGCTAAGAAGCATTAGCGTGCTCTCTAGTGTACTGTAGGATAAATGGGTAATTAGCAACGTCACTTGACAGGAAGGACTCAAACGGAGAAACCAAAGTACACAGCGGGGCACGGCACGCCGGAGGACGACAACTAACAATAACAGGATGCAGCATCATTGGACGTGAGGTCTGGAGAGCAGCGATCATGGTGGCCAGGAACCTGGACGTCGTCCTGAGGAGGCCTTGGTGAGGCGGGTCCCCATGGTTACAGACTACAAGGATGTTTCTGTGGTGCTCTCGAGGGGCATTTTGTTAACGGGGTTGTCCAAAAACACGAGGGTGCGAACAAGAGACGAGCCGCACCCACGCAGACTTATGGGGGGAATGCATTTCAAATCCTATTAGGTGAAAAAGGCACGATGTTTTGTTTTTTTGTCACATTTGTACCTGTTAGCTTCACAAAGTGTTTTTTAAGGCACATACAAAATAGTGTTTCTGTGCAGGGCTGTACTCCACTAAGGTAGTGCCATCTTTTGGGAACTGCTATGTCATGCTGTACTAATTGGCTGACATGCATGTGTCCATCACACATCATCTGCAGTTTCTAGATCTCTCTCAGATGAGGTCCTAAACTGTGAGCTTTGCTTGTGTGACCCCAGCTGGGGTCCTCATCTACTGAAAGGCCAGAAGAATTCTGTCACCTGCCCGTGAGGTGACAGGAACCCCCATTTTGGGGACTGAGGGTTGGGTGTCTGCACAGGTGAGTTCAACTGCTCACCCCGCTGAACTTGGCAAGATGGGGGAGGACAGGTGCAGGAAGAAGATGGAGGAAGAGCGAAATGGAGGAACGGAAAGAAGGAGTGTTGGAGGAAGTGGCACGACAAATTTCAGATGTGCAAACCTTTTGTGGAGACCTGGGGGTGGGAACAGGGGACAAAGACTTCAGGTTCCTCGCCGGAGAACCTGTTGGATTTGGTGGGAGAAGAAAAAATAAACATTAACACAAAGTGTCCTCCTGCTGTTATGTCTTTAAAGCAGTATAAGGTTTTTGTTCCCATGAAGCTTGGACAGCATGTTCTTTCACCTGTGCTTGAAGCTGTGCAAGACAGAACATTGAGGAAAGAAGAAAGGAGAGCGGTTGTTTGATATGCCGTTAAGGCCAGAACGCAGCACCCTGGGCGGGTTCCCACAGGAGCAGTCAAACAGAAGGGCATTAGCTGCTACTATCCCATTCTTACTCTACTTCAGGATTTAATTTAATGAGGTCTGGATTTAGACAAGAGATGAAAAAAAAAAAAACAAAATTAGTATTGCATACTTCATATACAAAAATGCTGCTGGGTCGCAGGTGACACGGAGCCTATTCTAGACAGCCTAGGGCACAGGGCACACCCCAGAGAGGGCACCAACCCACTGCAGGGTGCACACACACACACACACACACAGCAGTTTAGGCGGGCCCAATCCACCTGAACTTCATGTCTTTGGGCTGTAGGGGGAAACCGGAGAACCCAGAGGAAACTTACGCAAGCACAGCAAGAACACACAAACTCCACACACTGTACTGAGTCGAACCCACAACCCTGGACGTGTGACGCCCCAAGCCAGCCCTGCTCCCTTCCTCCCCATTCCTTTTGGTTAGATGTTTTGCCTACTCTGAGCGCAATCACTCAACGTTCTGCTCTGGGCTCGGTCAATTGATTTGAATGACGACACATTTAAAACGATTGTTTATGAAGTGCTCCATAATCCCTTAATTGGTTTAAATCTGTGACAAAAGGGAGTAAATAGAAATTCTTCAGAGCAGAAAGAGTGTTGATAAGGACACTCAGATGATCAGAGTGGAAGTCCAAATGCTAACAAGACAAAGCTTTAGAAAATAGGGGAGCTGATAAGACCATGTAGCTGGAACCAATGTACATTAATCAAACAGATGTAGGAAAATGTTTGTGCCAGTTTTCAAATAGATTCACATTGATCTACGTACGGTGGCCCAGAAGGGACAAACGATGACAACAATGTCTTTGGCTTTTTTCAAACCGTTTACGGTCTGGAACAGAATACATCAGTATATAAATAATTCAATAAATACATGACAATGTATGGTCAATAATCTGAGTTTACAAAAGTACCTCATGGCATTACTGAAAGTGGTTATGTAAGCTGACTTTCAGTTTCACAACTATTTCACGCTTCATTAAAGGATCTTAGAAAGCAGATTTTAAAACAGCAACCAGACATGCTATCTTTTTTGAACAAAAATGGGACTTATGGGTGTTTCTTAGTCAGCTATATTGTGAAACTTTCTTGCGCCCCCCCCAACAACTAAATCATAAAACTAATTAACACCATAGTACCAGAAGCACACCGTTACTCAATTATAACATGAGAAGCCGGGACAACCAGACTGCAAAGCACATTTTATGCACCTCCTTTAAAGCTCAAAACGCATTACCGGTGATTAAATACTCCGCAAAATCGGATTCCTTTCAGATGTGACCGTAAGCCAGCGCCGCATCTGATGAGAATCTCCTTGTGGGGTCTTCATGTTTCACCTCCATCTCTGCACAAAATCCCACGTAAACAATATCACTTCCCCTCTCAACAAGTTAGCTCACATTTTAGAAGTTACACCGGCACCGAACTGTTTAATGTCCCACAGATCAAAGAGGGAACATTTTAACTTTACTTCTGCACTAACAGGAACTCCGAGCTAGTTTTGGGTCCTGCCATTCTTTGCTGTTGCCCAGGAGCCTCGTCCTCAAAAGTACACACAAAAGTACACACTGAACATCCTTAGGTGCTGCGTCCATTTCGCAAAATAAACTCTGTAGAGCCAATCCAAATAACCCCAGATAAAGGCTGCATGATCAAAGTAAGGGTCTGTCCCTATTTCAAGCTGAAAGTAATACAGAAGCGTCCTAATTATCTTCAGGACTTTAATCTAATGGGATGGAAATTAAACTGGGCCACTGTGCTGCACAGCCAAACTGCACAAAGTCTGGCCCAGCTCAACACTATGTTTGTATTTCTCCAGCAGGCCGAGGAAATCATTTTACACAACAAAACCACTATGGATACAACTGTTCTGTGTATTTGCGCGGGCACTGACCTCAATACAGCCAGCTAATTCAAGCCTCGCAGCCTCTGGGTACAATTCCGCATGCCAAATTGCAATAGTTTACCTTAATAATATACATGGATATTCTTGAAGACTGATGAGCAGTCGTGCGTAACGCATGAATATTTCTCTCTAATAATTTTCAGATAACTAGCAGCTGTGGGTTTCTCGCTTTGCAAACGTCTACGAGCCAGACGCCGGTTGTTTTGGCGCCGAGGCTGACCCCGTACCTTTCTCTGGAGCAGAGAGAGTGGGTTCGCTCCGTGGTAACGGTTCATCCCCTGCTGGATGCGGGAGCGCCCTCTGTTGGCAGAGACAAGAAGCTGTCAGATCAAATGTACAACAGGAGCACAACCTTCTAACTCTGGCCCATAAGACATAGGGCGACAAGGAAATGTTTGCCTTTATGTTCACACCTAAGACGGGTCATACTCTACATGTTCGTGTTTGGCTGTCATACATGATCTCCCTCAGCCTCTGAGATACACTGCCCCTTTAGGGCCCTGCAGGGTGTATACGCACCTGTGCAAGCTTCAGGTGTACAATTCTCACCTGAGCTGGCTCCAGGGGGCTAGGGTAGATGCTACTGCAGGGTCTATCCCGGGGTGAGAGGCAGGAATTCTCTCTGGAATGCTTGTGTTTTTCAGACAGAAGGGGCGAACCTGGGTATAGTGGTGGCATGGGGTACAGGGTTACTGTGAAGGTGGAAGCGCACGTGAAGTAATGGCAGCGTTTCCTACTTTACTTTGGTCCTAAATCCCACCAACAGATCTAATCTGTACACAATAGCAGGGTGTTACCTAACCCCCCCTTCACCCCTACTTACACTGTAGCAGACACCAGCAATGCAGACTACATAGTCATAATACCCTGAAAATGGAGCCAGGACAAATTTCACATCAAAATAGAGCCTGCTTTCACAAAGGCAATTTAGGAATTGGTTTCCACTCATTCCACAGAGTCTTTACAGCCCGACAGCAGTTTATGAGGGTCCCTCGGCTACACAGCTCTGCCAAGGGAAGAGTTTTGTCCAATAAATGCCTTCATACATTCTCTTTACAGTCACCATTTGGAAGAGAATTGGATTATAAGCGCTTCTTGCCGACTGAATGTTCATCCACCCAATGGAGTCCACCCGTTGTTTTTCACAGCCAATGGAAGCTGGGGAGCAGGGCTCCGGGTCTCGAACTCACCTCTAGTGCTAGAGGGGGCGGAGCTGCTCACGTTTGGCGAAGCAGAATGATTGGAGCTGAGGCTTGAGGTAGACGGGCTTGGCTGTGGGGAGACAGAAAAGAACTAAACAGGAAACTCCCCATGCAATTTTACCCATAACACATAGGTGCACTACTTTCAGGACGTCTGCTTTCTATTCTTGTTCAGCACAAACCAACAGAGAGGGACGGCCCGTTCCCCGCACCTGCATGTTGAAGACCTCGTCCGAGCTCTCCGATTGGCCGGTGATGTTGCTCACTTCGTTGGAGGCCTGTGAGGACAACGAGGAGGAGGAGTAGCGGTTCATCGTCGGATAGCTGAGGGGGCTGAAAGCAAGAGGGCGACATAGAGCAGGTGACGTTTAGATGACGTCGGGCGGTTATTTACGACGATGAGGTAGAGACCACGAAGTGGAGAGCAAATGTGTTTTCTACAGATAAGCACTACAACGTTAAGAGGATTTACATTTGTTCACGAAAAGGTAAAATAAAGAAGTCATGATGTAAGGTGTGGAGCAACATGAGCTCAGTCTGTAAGTATTAGAGGGAATCCCGTTCCCCCCCAAGTGCTGGTCAGTGAAACTCTCAGAGCGCAGAGGGTAGAAAACGGCAGAGTATAAGAAGGTTACTTACCTGCGTCTCATCACCCCACGTATACCATCAGGGCTCATGGGTGTGGGCACCGTGCTCCTGTAGGAACGTGGACTTCCGTTGGCAAAGGGCAAGTAGGTCGGGCATTCCTGAGTGGCAAAGGAGGGGCAGGAAGGTCACTGGCATTGTTAATTAAACCACCAAACCTGTCAGCATCATCCTCTCCATCATCTCCACTGGCATCAACAAGACCCAAACTCATTAGCACTCCCTCATTATCTTTAGATCACTGCCATCACTGCTGTTATCACCATCACCATCATCACTATACTTCTCATTATCCTAATTACTGCCTCATCATTATTACCTTCGTGATCATCGTTATCATTTCATTATCATATAATATCATAATCTGTTTGGCAACCGTGCGATGAAGATGGCTGTATGTACCAACGGACTCACCTGCATGCCCAGACTCGACTTCATCAGGTGAAACTGATCCACCAGCTTCTTGTGCAACGGTCGCATGTCCTGCGGCACAAACTTGTCGTGCACAGCCAGACCGTATCCCAAGATGTGAGCCTGCATGACACACGTCACACTACATGTGATCTCACTGTAGTGTAAGCCTACGATGTAGTCTACGCTTGTGTCTGACAAAAAATAAATAAATTTGAGGTACTTGTTGTCAACCTCGTCTTGAAGCAAATAAAAGTCTCCAGCAATCCTGGGCCAAAATACTTAAATCCCGAATCCAGCAGTAGCAGTTATCTATACACACAGCAATAGGTTGGAGAACTGAAATGCATTGTGGATCTGCTTTAGTGTCAGGTAAGTGATAAACATGACAAGTTCTCAGAAAACGGGGGCCTTAAAAGAGCGTCTCTTCAAAGCACAGGCCTTCCAATCTAATGTTGTGATTCTTTGAGCCTCACCTGCTCAAACATGAGCTCTCGGAGACGTCCGATCTTCTCGCAGTCCTCCGGGTGGCTGGCCAGGTACTCCTTCACGAAAAACGCCTGCGGAGAACCAGGAGCCTGGTCATTTTCAGAACGTAAGATCCATTAAGCGATTCTGCACATTTTTGCATGTGTCTGCATATGGAAAGCGGCGTAAGGACAGAACAAAATGCCTTCTACTCTGTTCCCCCATAGCCTGGGGCCCCCTCTTCTTCTCTGTGGATATTTGCTCATCCATCTCCGTCTCCTGAGAGGTTTCATAATGTCCACTTCACTCTGCACGTTCTGCCTTTCTCCCACAGAAGCGCAACTTTGAGTTACATCAAAAACAAACAGTTTGGCGTGCTACATGGATAAGCAGACGACCTTGAGAAGGTATCCCAAATGCCTCGTGAACATAGCAGGAAACGGATCCGGGCAGCCAACGCACTCACAGCACCAGGACCGAACTCCAGACAACTGCAGATCAGTCTAAATGCAAATGCATCCAACATACTGCAGGGGGTGAAACACAACATTAACCGCCAAGGAAGAAGCTTTTAAAATTCGCCGTGGGAAGAACAGAAGGCTCAAGCAGACTAGGGCTCAAAGTCTTTCTCAAGGCTGCGACATTTTTATCTCGCCAGACAGTACAGTGCTGACACCACAAACCCAGACACTTTGCGTGACGTCCATATCTCGCTAGCTAAACGTTATCACAACGGCACAATAACGTAAGACAATGTAAAGCAATCACCGGAAATGTAATTCCGTGTTTTATTGTCCTGAACGCTGGGGAAGGGATCAGATCGTGGCCCACCCGAGAAATACAAAAACGGGCTACTACAGGAAGGGGATTATTTCGATTATTACGATAACGAAACAGCATCTTTATCTTCAACTGCCCTACTATTTTTCACTAAGACTTCTCAGCATTGAATCAGTGCAGATATAAGGCCCCCCCCCCCCGTAAAGCTGGTGTAATTTCAGCGTTGGAATAAATTTAAGGTAACGAATCTGGATGCCAGAGAGACGCGATTTACAAGTTTCACAAAGTGGATTATTCAGAGCATCCTGGATTTCATAAATACAAATTCTTTGTTGAATGTGGTAAAGAGAAAAACCCTCTGTGTCAAATAAAGCAGCCTATAACAAGCTAACTGCGGCTGAGAATAACAAGATTCCTGTAATAAGAACGCGGCCGGACCCCCCCTCAGGGAGCAGCTAAAATTGCGAGTATAAATCTAGACGCTACCACTGCAAGGCCGGTCCCTCCGCCAGGTCCGGCGGACGCTGTTGCCGTTTCAGCTATCAGATAACACGCTGTAATTGACTTATGTTCTTTTTATGATATCTTCTAGCGAAAACACATCAGAACCGGCGCAGTGTAAAATGTCATTTCAGACTCATTTCTGGTACAAAACGGCTAGGATCTGACACACTTAACATTCCAGCGCCTTTCTGTACAGGCCTTAGAAGAGTCGTGTCTCCAGGAAGGGTTAAACTGAAGGTTCTCTCAGAGGCGTAGTTGGACTAGAGTCCACCTTTGACGTTTCAGAAGAACTCACCTGGTGCCGTATTTCAGTGGCAGTTTCTATTAAGTAAGAATCAGGACTGGCCAGGAGCTGGCGGGACCGAACGCACTGCCTCGGCAATCATTAACACCTGAAGATTGCCAGGTTTACAGAAGTGAACACCACGAGCACGTACAGGCCCAGTGGCAACTGGAGTCAGGCTTTACCTCCTGGTAACGGGTCAGGCCCCCGTTCACGGCGGCATCGATGACCCCGTTGAGGCACATGGTGAGCGGGTTGATGTTGTGCATCTGCCGCGCCTGGCACTGGGCGATGAGCGTACGCAGCTGCAGGTTCTTGTTTTCCATCACCTCGGTGGCATTCTCCAGGGGGCTCACCTCCATCTGCGCAGACAAACGCACCAATCAGAGCTGCCGCTAGGAGAGGGCTTCCAAGAGGTTACTCTTCCTCCCACGCCATGGCTTCTTCACAAACACAGAATCGGTAATAATTATGACAATAACAACATCAACAATGCCACACAAAGCTTGCACAGATGGCCATAATAGTAGTAAGGGTTACATGAGACCCAGCTAAGGAGGGGGTTGTGTCATATTTTTTCAGCACAGAAATCTCTATCCTCCACAAAAGTATCAGAGACACCAGCTGTGGGGGGAGGCATGTACAGGCATGTCCTAGAGCTACCCAGCTGATGTCCGGAGTTTGCATGTTTCCCCGCCACGTGTGGATTTCCTTCCACTGTCCAAACACGCGTGGTTCCGGTGAATCACCCACAGTGTGTGAATGTGTGACTGCCTTGTGCGGGATTGGTGTCCCATCCCGACTGTTCCCTGCCGTGTCCCCTGTGCTCACTGGGACAGGTCACCAGTGACCAATGGGGAGCGTGTGGTCTTACCCCAGAGAGGGACTCACCACTTCCCGTTTGTCCACCTCAAACCAGCGGGAGATACCAGGCAGGTTTTGTACCAGGGTCAGTGTGGTCCTCTCCACCCACAGGCTCTGCATGCACGTGCACACACATGCACGTACAAACACACCCACACATATACACACACACACACACACACACACAGAGAAACACAGAGATATCTGGTTAGCTGGTCTGCAGTGCACACACACGCACGCGCACACACACACACTCACACACACAGAGAAGCACAGAGATAGCTAGTTAGCTGGTCTGCAGTGCACACACACACACACGCACACATACACACAACTTTTTTGATCTATTCTGAAAAGTGGAAAAAAAAAAAAAAAAAAAAAAAACACTCTTGTCATGTCTTCTGTTTAGGGCTCCCTGCATGAAGATCCAAAAATAGAAAATTCTCTGCATAAAAGACAAAGAAATTTATTTATTTAAGCAAATAATATACTGTACGTGTTTTGTAAAGTTATAAAATCATTCGAAAATTAAGAAATGTGTGTTTCTGTTGCTCATCAAGTTTCTTCATCACTCAGTTATTATCTCGGGTAAAATTTGAGCAGGGAACAGTGTGGAGTTTCCGCATCCTCGGTCTGTTTCAGGGCTCAGAACTGCTCACTCAGACACATCATCAGGCTGAACCTCATGTTCTACCCTAAGGAATCACACCACCTGAACACACCTGAACACCCGAGCTCCCACAATGCTCATCAATGTGAGCAGAGAGACGGCGAGGCTAGGTGTTACCTTGAACTCATTCTCCTTGTCCTTGGTTCCCTTATGAAAGGGGCGGTCGTAGCGGAATCTCCATATGTGGTTGACCTTGTAGAAGCTCTTGATGTTGTCAGGAACGCCCTCCCTCTGCAGAACATCCTGTGTCTCAGGAATTGGGCTCACAGCGTAGATCTGGAGATCTGGGTCCATATTCAGTCAAGGTTCAGCAGAGTCCAACAAATGCCACACATGTAGGGCCAGTTAGAGAAATATCTACGCTTTCAAATTAGAAGTGGTTTAAAGTTCTGCTCCTTTTTTACTATGTATTGCCTGCCTTCCAATAAAACTGATTTTAAAATGCCCAACCTCACCACAGGCAAACACTGAGCCCGTTAGAGGTTTAAACTCCAGCAATTATTAGTTTGAAGTCTACTTTGAAAACTGGTGCCATGTGATACAGAATGCAGAGTACGATGGGGCAGCCTTGTAGAAAAGTTGCAACATAAGAAAAAATGAAAGGGCCTAGTTCGTATTCAGCAACACACACACAGCCTGTTAGAAGAATCCTCAGTCCATAAATATGGAGAACAGAGAGAGTGAGAGAGCGAGCAAGAGAGAGACAGAGAGAGAGAGAGAGAGAGAGAGAGAGAGAGAGATTGACCGAGCACGGCACGCAGCGCAATGTCCCATTGCCCTGTAACCAGGGCTGTCTGTTTCAATCCACTGTGGAGTGACACGCTCCTAGCTGAGTTTGTCACATGGCTCTCTCGTCAGTCAGTCGCTGACAGGCGGGTCATGGTCCCAAACCGTACGCTACCACTCCGACAGGTAACCTTCTACCCCTGTGCCGCGGTAACAAACAGTAAAAACACCCAAGTACGACCACTGCCTCACAATCAGCTTTCATTACACCAACGCTGCGGATTGTGCAGTGTTCAAATGTCTGCCCCCAAGAGCAGCACGTAATGCGTCACTCGCTAACTGGCACGGGGGTCGGGGTGGGGTGGGGGTGGGGGGGGTAGTTGGATGGATACACTGAGCATCGGCCTGGGAGATGGTCTCGTCCGGCTGGTTGACATGCTGCATAGCAATGGCCTGTGGGAACTCATTCAGCATGCGCTGCTGGAAGGCCTCCAGACGTTCGTAGTCATGGCCACGGCAGACAAACTCCTTATTCTGCACAGGAGTTGATGGTGGTTGGTCGAGAGGGTGGGGGGGGGGGGTTGTAGAAGTGTGGGAGAGGTCAGGGATGAGGGGCAGGTTACATAGTCAGTATTGATCGTTCTCCAAATATCTTAAGAGGCATGCATTAAATGCTACATTATAAGAAAATATAATAGAAGTGAAAAGCTAAAGCGTGGTTTGTAGTGCCACCTACTGGCGATTTGTATTAATAAAAATTTGCCAAACTGACGCGATACGCAAAACACGGAGCTACGTACCCTGAGGAAAAAGGGGAACTTCTTGCCGTAGAACCCGACCCTAAAGAACTCTGGTTCGAGCCGCTGGTGGCCCATTATCTTATCATATAAGGATGCCTCCATCATCTAGCAAACGAGAGAGAGGAAGAAAGCAATGAGTGTGCACACTGTCTTACACACACAAGGAGTGAGTTGCATGTACGCAGATTTTAACATTTCTAACTACGCCATTGTATGCAAAGCTGGTTATTATTAGACGTGTAAACGTAGATGGCAACGCTGAGAAAAAAAAAATGGTTTCAAACAGTAAAATGCAAACTGGATAGTCGGTCTAATCCACACGTGATTATTGTTGACACTTCATCAATACACAAGCTTGTCACTACAAGCAAACGCCACAGTTTGCTTTTTTCCAACTGAACTGTCTGTTTTTCTGACAGGTACGACAGAAGACCGCCGTGCACCGAAGACAGGTGCTTCAACTGAATTGCTTTCATAACTGAACACCTGTACACATGGGTAAAATGCTTAGTTTTTGTGTTGATCCACAAACATGCTTCCACAATGAAAACATAATAATAACAATAATAGCCATTAATTAATTAAATAAAAACATTATATGCTAAAGTTGCAGTTTCTGCACCTTTCAATTTAGCTGTTACCTTGCAATGACCTTACCCTCATTTTGCTCAAGTTCCTGTAGTCGTAGTAAATCTCGTACTGGTCAGCGAGTTCTCGGCACAAAATAATACCATTTTCCCAACACTGAAAGTAAACAGATTTAACCATGGTCACCATATACCCAGCGCCCTATACACAGTGAATCCGCTCCTACATTCGGATTTTTACTTGCATACATCCTTTTGCAGTATGTAGTTTTCTTGTAATGCAGTACACTGATTCCACCACTTGATGGCAGTAAATGACAAGTCAGATGTACCCGGCTCAATGCAAAAATAACTGCAATTTCATTAACTAAATGGATGATTTTTCATCTTGCATTTGTTCTCAGTACTTTACAGATGGCCGTAAATATTCATAGGAGGCATGGGTAGAAATACTAATGTTGGCAAATGGGCATGTATGCAGATAATCCTGTGCTTCCTAGATCACTGTACATTATTACATGCGTACCAGAATGGTCTAGCAAACCAAGACTCATTTAGCATATATAATATAGAACCGTCATCACCCTGAATGTCAATCTGATAGAAATTTCATTCGGGGGAGAACAATTAGGTTGTAAAACGAAGTGAGCTGCAGGAGCCACAAGAGCCGGGTTTATAACCGTAACCTCAGACATCAAACTCTAAATTGCTTCAGTTATGGTATGAGCTTGCCTGAAAAGGTGACAAAATGCAAGCAGATGTCACTTTGGACTTTGTGGCCCAGCCGCTGCACCCACCTTCCCGTGATCAAAGTTCTGGACAATGGTGAGGTGTAGCGTCTCCTTGCGCTGCCACTCTGTCTGCATGGGGTAGGTGAGGAACTCTCGTAGAGGGCGCTCTGACCACTCCAGCAGCTCATCGTACAGCAACAGCGTGTAGGCGGCCTCTACAGGCAGGAGGTTGCATGACACCACATGGACACCATGTCAATGCGGGGGTTCCGCATGGCCCTGTCCTCAGTCAATCACGCACTGCCGTGTGTGAACAGTGCACTCTCTTGCACAGACTCACAATCAGAATTAATCGCCTCACACGTTGTTCTTTTCAGCGCAAAGGCAGCCGCCCCCCCCTGCCAAACCCCCACACACACGCACACATAATAACACACACCTGTGTAGTTCTGTGCTTTCAAGTGAAGGTCGTACAGTTTGTGAATATATCGAATATACATCTCCTCTTTGTTCAGCTCTGTTTTGTAGAAGTTCTGCATGGAAGAGACGAAGAAACGCACACAGATGCTGATGCACATCTGACAGGACGACAACATCAGAGGTCTACTGAGCAGAAGATCGACAGTATTGCTAAGAACATCTACTGACCAGGAGGCTGACAGTGCAGCCAATCTTCTTGCCATCCACTTCGCCAACCTTCATGCAGTCCCTGTGAGAGACGACAAAGACAAGTAAATAAACCCATGTTTTACCAAGGGGGGTTCTTAAAGATGTGCTCAGAGACCACAGCCAACAACAGTGTTCAGTGAATGGATGTGTAAAAATGGCCGGGTCATCGTGTGTGTGCATGCAAGTTTGTGAGCCCACACCGGTAATCCAGCAGCCTCTCCATGAGTCTGGTGACAGTAGCCACCAGCGAAACGCCACTCTCCCTCCATGTCTCCCGCTCAATCTTCTTCAGGAGGCTGAAATAGGCGTGAGGGAAAGTGGTCCTCAGCAGCCGTAACACACGTGTACACACATGCAAACACAGAACGCATGTCTTACCTAGGGTACGGCCCAAACAGAGGAATGCTGATCCAGGAAGCATTAACAAAAGTCATTTTACTATGTTAATATGAATTTTCACTCACACAGGACATACAGGGTTAGCAGAGTTAGTCCTTTATATTTTTTTATAAAGGTGATATTATATATCATAAAGCAGAGACAGAATTGATGAGGTAAACTGAGCAATGACTTCAGGCAGGTACCAAATTACAGGTGAGTTCATTCCATTCACCCCCCGCCCCAAGACTCACATGCTGTTGAACAGCTCTCTGTAGGTCTCGTCACCCTTGCCATCAGACATCAGACTGTCCAGTTTGTCTATCAGCTTGGACTCCACCTACAATCCAAAAAAAAGGGGAGGGGGGCTGTTACATGCATATAGACACATCAGAGGGTCTCATATCCAGCATGCACAAACCGGAGCAAGTAGAACCAGAAGGTTTCAGCAGTTTACAGGTAGTGCCACAGTTTGGGAGCAGCTTCTCGTGGAGATGCTGTTGTACCATTGAACACTTAACCTGACCTGCCTCAGTCAAAGATCCAGCCATATTTAATGGTAGAACCGTAATGTCTGCAGATTACTACAAATCACCTAAGTAACTTAAATCAATACTAATTACACAGTGTGACGTGTCTCATTTTGAGAAAAAAAACTGAACAAAAACACCACTTGAAATATCCTGCAGCTATAAAATTCCCAAAAGTCTTTCTAGTGATTAATCTATAGCCAGCGGTTTCTGGAATAGGATGGAACTCGTTCCTTCAGGCAGTCAAATGGGTCAAGATTAAAAGTGCACTAACTGTAGCCACTGGTTTCAGGCTAGATGTTCAACAGCAGTGTGGAAAAAGGCATTTGTCCACATGCGCTTCTCTGACGTGCACCTGCTTAAAATTCCCGCTCCTCCTCTGTTCCCAGTCCATCATGTCATGAAAAATCGGGATCATGACGTTGCGGAGGTCCGGCTGCGGCACCAGGGTCACTTCCAGAAACGGGCCGATCATGGCGGGGATGAAGTTCAGCTTGTGCTGGCCTGAGAGGTCGATGAGGGAGAATGAGAACCTTCTCGTTTTGAGTGGCGCACACTGTTTATGTGAAAACTCTTTCTCTGAGTACTGAGGAAACACATATGTGTACAGTGACAGCCTGAGAGTTTGGTCCCTACCCAGGTTCTGCCACATGCTGAAGATCTCACAGCCCATCATCACCCTCATGTCACCATACCTGCTCATAAAGAATGAAAAAAAAAAAGAAATATGACCCCCTGACATTAAACAGCTCAGGGTTAGGCACGAGGACCCAAGTCACTCACTTTTCTAGAATTTTCTTCCTTTTTGATGGAGAGAAGGTCTCCAGCTGAAGACAACTCTGGCTGATGAAAATGACAGCGAGGTAGAAATAGGAATCCCACACCTAGAAGGTAGATGACATCGGAGCAACGGTGTGAAATGCGCAGGGGTCCGACATTGTGAAGCAAGTCTGAAGGTCTTATCGTCACTGTCAGTCTGACCGCTCTGCCAGTTCTGTCGTTCAGTCCCAAGGAATTACATGGACCTCAAAATAATCAGGACCGCTCTGAACCCCCTGTGACTTCTCGTTGACCTCCTAAATCTGGTCCATAACCTTTCAGAAATCAAGCCAGTACTTATTTTCTCTACTAACTCAACTTCCAATGATCTAAAGGGACCATTTATGATATAAAGTGCAACTAAACGTGGGTTACAGCATTCCTTATAAACTCCTCAACACATAAACCCCCCCCCCCCTTACTCGCCTCCGCCCTGACACACACACCCATAGTGTGTTTTTCTTTGGAAATAAATAAGCTATCTTTTTTCAAAGATTAAAACCCAAAGGGAGTATTAGGTGAAAAGGGTCCTTTGCTTTCAGAACATAAACTGAACGTTTCTCCGATATTCTCAGTCTGTCTATAAAAAAGCACACAGTCAAAGTTTATGTGCTTTTCCTTCAGCACTTCAGATCACTGGTGCCGCTGTTATTTTAAGCACAGAGGCAGCGCAGCCCACTGTAGCGTGATTACCGCTGGGACGGCCGTCTGTAGCAGAACCACGTAATCAAAGCCTCTGCCAATGGCACGCCTTCGCCTGTGATCAGCGCAGGCGTCTAAGCAACAGCCCTTTAGTGTTCGACTTAGTCAGCCAGACTCATCCTCCCCAATATCACAGATGCATAACGAGGTTAACAACTAAAGCGGACGCCAGGAATTTAACATGAAGAAGCCCTGGACCTCCTGCTGACCACGCTGAAGGTCATGACCTCTGACCCGGTAGTCTTTAAGGCTCAGATCAGAAGCTTATGCCCTCCAGGCGAAACGTCATCGTTTTTGCAACATTGAAAGCAAAGTGTGTGCTTAGTTCTGTTAAACCACGGGTGTGTGAAGCCAGGAGAGGGCACCCACACGAACCCCGTGGATCCCGTGCCATGCCCTAGCTTTGCTGCACACCTCTTACCTTGTAGTCAAAATTCTCGTTTAGGAAATTCTTCCTCAGGGCGTCGGACAGGTATAGCACAGTCGTGATAATGACACTGCAAGGAAATTAAGCAGAAATAAAAAGGCGCCTTCAGTTACAGGAAATAACAGAATTAAATAAAGCCCAGCTGTAGTCTGCATTTTATCGTGCTCCTCTCCTAACTTTAAGCAGCCAATGCAGACAGGTGTGACTGATTTAAATATAATGATCCCTAACATGACTAATTATAATGCAGAGGTTGGGGTGGGACTCACTTGTTAGTAACCAGACGCATGACGGTCCAATCTTTTGGAAACATCTCTGGCCGGATCAAAATGCGAAACACCGTGAATATCTGCAGCAGGAAATCCTACAAAATGGGGGGGGGGTACAGTGTGGAAACTGACATCAACGATGCCGTGCTCCAACACAGAGCGAAGCTGCATCAAGAGGCATACGGCAATGCCTGGGATAGCCAGCTAGCTGATTGGCTGAGCTGGGCAGAGGCGTGTTTATGGTGCCGATGCGGAAATCTTTCCCATGATTTCTGTCCATTTTTACGTTGCAGAAAAACGAGCATAGGGCAACAAGAAGCTCGATGAAGGTTCAGCTGAGAAGGTTCAGCAGTGAAGGTCCAGAGCCGCAGATGGGGCCAGCAAGCATGTCCCACCATGGTCCTCTTACCTTCAGCTCGTCCTTGGCGGTTAGGTCCTCCAGGAGCTGCTGGTAGTGTTTCTCTGTCATCTCTCTCAGAAGAGCGAGCAAACAGGCGACAAACTCCCCCTGAGCGTGGGGAGCAGAGGAAACGGCCCGTGAGTGCGAGTGGCCACGGGCGTGGGGGGTCGGTGGTGGGAGAGGGGGGAAACGAGAGATTTACCCCTCACCGTGACGTCCTGGAACTGGAGCCGCATGGCGGTCCCCGCGGGCTGCGGCTGACTGGTGACCTCGAGGATGGTGCCGAGGAGCACACCCAGCACACTCCGCACTATGGCGCTCACCACCTCGCCCGCCGACGGGTCCTGGGAAACAGCAGCGGGATGGGGTTAGGCTCAGAAACCCCGCATAGAACAGGAGGCCAGTGGTAGCAGGTGTCAGGTGTTCTGGGCCCTGTGAGCTGCTGGTCTCCTGTGCCTATTCTCAGACTAAAAATAAAACACATTACTATAACTCCTGAGGCCACCAGCATCCCAAAATACACTGCATAAACTGAGTGTGTTTTCCCACGTAAAGCCGTTGCTGAGCACTTAATGGGTAATCCCTGTGCTGCCACTCTGCGTCGTGCTACGTTGTTCTTCCGGGTCGTGACCCCGGGCCCTGCCGCACTCACCACACCGTCCTTGGTGTTGAGGGAGAGTACGCTGCTCAGCACCTGTGCACACATCACCAGCTCCCTGTGCTCCTGCAGGTACGTCTGGAGGTGGTGGAGCACCACCGGGAGAAGGATGCACCTGGATTCTGAGGGGAAAGGGGGGTGGAGCAAGAAGGATGACCAGCCAATCATGTGGCACATGGGCGTCACAAACAGCACACAGGATGTGTGTCACTCACAGACTGCGCCCCTATGAGTTTACAGTGTAAGACAGCCCAGATCTTGGCGTTCAACACATGAAAGCATGGACAGGTTATCATCTCAGCCAGAAAGCAGTTATACCTTTAAACTCTAAAATTTATAACTTTTAAAGCTTTAAAATGTGTAATAGTTAACTATGCTAAAGACACACACTGTGACCATGTGTCCCTGCCTCAAACCTCTCCTGCTTGAAGCTGAAAAGAGACATTAACCTTTCAAAAAAATAAATAAATAAATACAAGGATTAAAACGCATCCCATCTGTCATTAACTCCCAACACAATAATAAACTCCTAGTCTGTCACCTTTAACTGTTTGGCCTCACTGTAGTTCACTTACTGAGCGTTGCATCACTTTACAACCGATGTTTTATTTTGCCTGGAAAAATTATTCCGGCTCCTCCTGAGCAGAGCAGCGCTGAGGAATCAGGGTGGCCGTGTTAAATATTACTCACCGGGGTTAGTGTAAAGCTGGCTTTCCACTGTCTTGGCAATGCACTGCAGCTTGACGGCCTCCAGGGGGCAGTCTGGCCGCGAAGTGACTGGCACGCTGCCCAGCGTCTCCCGCACAAACCCAGCTACCTCTCGCACCGTGAAGATCTTCAGCAGCTCGCAGTAGATGGCAGGAAAGTTCTTCAGAAAAATGGCCTGCAGGATGACAGAGATGCCCGCTCCAAACTTAGACTCTCGGCGGGGGGGGACTGAACAGCAGTTCCCACTAAATTCCCGTTTTATTTTCTCGCTCCTAATGACACTCGGATAGACAGAAGGCAGGTCAGCGGGACATGGATACAGAAATCCCACAGAAAGGGAGTGAACGCAGGTGTGGCTGCAAATTTCATGACAAATGTGAAGTTTAACAGCAAATGTGCTACTTAGTTTCACCTCACTGCTACACTGTGTAGCTTTTTATATACACCATGACAACCATAAACATGGCCGCTATTTCACACCACTGACCATCACGCCAACTAACATTGTGAAACGAGAACAGCCCAGGATTTTCCCAACTATAACTGAAACAGGAGGACAGCAAGGCATGAGCTCGTCTGAAGATCTCAAAATTATGTTTTCACTATACACTTTAATGCCAGAATACAAAAATTTACCAACAGAAAGGCAAATCTGACCGTGTGCTTCTGTGCTGGTAAAATATGTAAGCGTCGCCATTCTAGTTCATGACAATACCTATGTCCCGCTCCTTCTTTACGCAGGTAGCTACACTTAAGGAAGAACTCAATTAGGGAGGAAAAAAAAAGTTACGTTCAGGCTCGGCTGATGCTGCAAGGGAATACGCAGATCAGCAGCTTCTAAATGAGGAACAGTGAGCAGCAGAGAGCAAAAAATCAGGTCCTTACACATCCGCACCGGGGGGGGGGGGGGGGGGGGGGGGGGGGGGGGGGGGGGGGGGGGGGGGGCGGGGGGGGGGGGGGGGGGGGGGGGG
>JABJVR010047199.1:0-28600 GCA_025773905.1 Chitala chitala | reverse complement strand
TGTTGAATCTATGCCATGAAGAATTAAGGCAGTTCTGAAGGCAATAGGGGGTCCAACCCAGTATTAGCAAGGTGTACCTAATAAAGTGGCCAGTGAGTGTGTATGTATATGTATATATATATATATATATATATATATATATTCTTCATTACCTGAGACAAACAGTGACCACATTCTCACTTGTTCAAGGTCACCTACACCCTTGCCACTTGTTTTTGCATCTCTTAGGGCTTCTAGTCTTCTGTCGACCTATCCCATTCATTTACCATCTCTCCCACTAAAAATTCCATCACTCGACCTGATCATCCATCTTCTACTCAGTAGCCTAACTGGTTGTTTGATTTGTTACTCATGCTGTGCCTGGTATTTGCTCAGTTTCCTTTAAACACAGAGCAAAGAGAATATTAAAGACTCCCAACCATTTCACTGCATCGAGATTTATTGTTGGTCACTTCAATTTCCTTTAAAGCTTTGAATTCCAGTTCAATTTCCTCTTCTCTCTGCAGGCCAATGGGGAGCAGGCATAGTGGGAGGAGGAGGATGTGGAAGGGGGGTTGTTCTACTGATTTCTACCCTCATGGTGACAGATTAAACTTGGAGCATGCCTGCCGCATTGCCAAATGATTGACATTGTGTTAAACACCCTCTCCACAGTATAATCTCACAGAAGGGATGTGAAAAGGGATTCAAATGAAATGTGTGTGTGTTCTTCTTTCATTATGAGCAGTTGGAATTAATGGGTTGTTCACACACACCATAATACACTCCACATATTAGGTATGTCTAGGCAGTGATGGGGTGTGTGTGGGGGGGGGTATGTGGGTTCCTCAATCCTGGAATAGGTGGACCAGTTGTTAGACCTGGTGGCCTAACACATCACACACAGCAGCAAATTAATGATTAAAGCACCAGGCAGCCTACTTACAGAGAAGTCCTCTAATGTACCCGTCCTTTTTCCGGTAATATAACCACTTCTGGGTTCAAAATTTAATGGGAACATATGGCCCTACAAAACTCTCATCCAACCATTCTGTCTCTAACCTAGTTCGTGCATCTGAGAAAATTGAAAGGCCTGTTCAAAAAGGTTGACCAGTTATGAGTCCAAACAGCATGCTGCAGTCCAGCCAACTCACGTGGGAGTAAGTCGCACTAGTCACAGTGCGTGGGTTTTGTGGCGCTTAAATAACTTTCGGCCTCTGTGACCTGGCAGAGAGTCCTTTGCTAAAAAACCAAGCGGGGGGCCTTGCTTTGTGCCAGGGTGTCCAGTAAAATGTCAGCCAAAGGCAGCTAGTGACAGCTATGACGTTAATTATTGATTTGTGAGCAAGGCTGACAAGACGATGCAGCACAAACATTTTTGCGATGCTGCATTTGCAAGGTAAGGTATATCTTTGTGGAAATGTAAATAATACCTGTCACACAAAGGCTAATGAGTACAGATAAAGCAGAGTGAAAGTGCAGAAGGCGCCTCACCAAACAAATGTGCGTGAGTGACAGTCTTAAGGCTGAGACCATCCTAAAATGATAACAGCAATGTATGCTGACAGAGATATAATATTGGGATCACGTAAGCCTGTACTACTAGCCCTAGTCAATTAAGCAGGTTAGCTCTCACAGACAACTAGTGTTTTCTCCACCTACAGGGCAGATCGAGACCAAGGTGTTGAAGGGGGGGTAGGGGGGTACCTGCCGGGAGCGTGGTTGGGAGAGGAACAGATGTTTAGCCAAGCTTGGGAAAGTAGAGAGGGCGGTTTGAGTTTTGTGTGTGTGTGTGTGTAGGCTGGGAGTGGGCGTTGTGAATAAAGGTGCTGTGATGAAGGATGACTGTGGAGAGAAAAGAGCCTGATGAGATAATTGCTGTCGCTTGGAGACTAGTACATGGTGCAATGCTGAGGCTCTTTGGAGATGCATGCCAACACACGCCATGTAGAAGCTCACACTCTCACACACACACACACACACCATGTACAAGCTCCCACTCCAACACACATGCACACACCATGTATTGCCTCTCTCATACACATGCTCAGACACACACACATGCACACATCATTTAGAAGCTCACAAATACAAACACTGTCTTACTCACATAAACATATGCATAACCTCTGACCCACACACAAGCACCATGTATTACCTCTGTCATACACACACACACACACACACACACACACACAAGTTCAGACAAACACAGACTGTTGCAGATTCTCAGGCAAACACTGACACATGGAAACCTGATGGCACCATCAGCATAAACTAGCCAAAATAATTACTAGGCAGATGCTGCTTTTCCACAGCTATAGAGCCTCCAAATTGACAGAATGCTGCATTTAATTCATATAAACATGCTCTATGATGAATGCTAACGCTCCACCACACCCTGGATTCTCTCAGTTTTTTGCTTAGCGGCCTGCTGGATAAAGCTCCAATAGCCAGGGCAAGCCAGGGATCCTCTGTTTCTATGGTGATGTTGCCTGACAAGATGACAGGATGAGGCAGAGGAGGGTCAGGGGTCATTGCTCATTATTTCCCATTAGGCGTGTTCTCTGTCCCTGTATTTGTTATAGTGTACGCATTTTACAATGATGCATCCATGTGTGTGTCTATGTCTAATACTACAATACTATGAATATCACTAAAAGTACAGGGGGACTGTATTATTTTGCAAGACAAAAATAATAGAGCTTTCTTAGCAACATTTTAACCACATCATTATTGTTCTTGTTTACTTCAGCACCAACAAAAAAAGAATCAAAGAGGTTTTTCGTGATGCAGGTGTAGTGTGTGTGCATCCTCCTGTCGAAGGAAGGAGTTCTACACTCCACATTTGCTACAGATCAAAATGGGCCTCATTTGTAGCATTTCCAAAGCTCTCTCCAACAGCGTTTTACCCTCTCGTCACCCAAGTGTCTTCATTACTTTCGCGCGTTCGGAGCAGGTGGGCGGGGCTACGAGGCGAATACAAAAGGGTGGCTTTACGAAAGAGGACTGAACTCAGGAGACAGGCTCAGTTTTGGAACCATATTGCTAAGTGCCGACGGGTCTAGAAAGGACAATTTATCGATGCTCTTGTTCAGTGTCGGCAAATCTCAGTCGGACCGCAGAGCAGAAGGCGAAAAGCAATGCTGTTCGCCGTCCCGGGTGTGCGGGACAGGAAAATAGACGAGTCGGCGCAAAAACGGTGGAGAGGCTGTTTACGCCAAATGCTGCCTGTTTGCGGAACGTGGCGTTCAGCGGAATCGCAACAAACCGCCATGAATCAAGTGCGCCTTTTATCTCAGTTTGAGTTGCCGTGCGCCGCCGGTGCAGAGGCTTGACAGGAAGCCAATATGAGTATTACTCAAAACAGTCTGGTTGAAGATGACTCAATTAAACTATTTCACTGGGACTTCTTAATTTGTTCCCTGGTTTAATGCTCTAGGTGATGGCTAGTGCTGTGCTGGAGGTCGTCCCGCACCTCACTGATCTCCACTCGGTGTAATGAGGGGGTGCAGAGAGGAGGTTCAATTTTCTAATTGAAATGTACGTTCGTTCTTCACACACTGAAGTAGAAATAACCTCATATTGGACACGCAATCATTCAGGAAAATAAATGTTATATTCAGAAGCAGCAAATACTCCTCAGCATTCTGTCTTCCTCTCTCTCTCCATTTCCCTCTTTTTTTCATACTAGTCCTCAGAATTGTTTTAATTGCTATTAGCATGGCTGGTGTTATCCATTTTCCCCAAATCATTTCAGTTCACAGCCACGCTGCATTGATTGTTGCGGGGATTTTCTATGTAGATGTAGGTTTCCAAATGGAAATGTCCACACTGATGGGTATCCAATGTTTTCTAATTAAGATCCGAATTAATCTGCACCCTGTATGTTTCTGTGCCACGAAAGAGGATCACTTGGAAGTTATTAGGCAGAGATTAGCAAACTAGGCCGGATGCTGAATCTCCATCCAAATTGTGTATGGATATACTCTGTGCGTGTGCACTTTTGTATGTTCTTAGTTGTATGGGAACTCCTGAAAGGCACTGATGGTCTCTTTCCCACCCCCCAGCCAATTACATTCAGTGACTTCGTTATCGTGACAAGTGATAGCAAGCCCTGTCCAGGCACTCCAGTCCCCCAGTCAAAAAAATAACGTGAAATATGAATGCACACAATGACATCCACACGCGCACGTGCACACTCACACACACACCTGGTCTCTCTCTCCTATTGGCTACAGCCCTTATTGCCTATTCCAGCTGGACACTCAGGCCCTGTCTGTCAGCTGTCAGGGTGAAACATCTGCCTTCCTCCTGACACAACAGCATCCCAGGTGTCAGAACCAGCTTGACACAGCAGGTTATAAATAAAACATAGTATAAATGGTTTGCACTTGCATCCACAGGCCACTTGGGTCTATGTGGTGAAGATGGGGCTGAGTTTCATGGGAGAAGGAGGTGGCCAATTCTCTTTTCAACTGCTTACAGTGTCAAACTGTACAGGTCCATGTGGCTTGGAACAAAATGGAAATGATAGGTTGGCATCTGAGATTTTATATATGTTAAATTGCAAATGAGACAATATTTAACCACATAATGAATGGTAGTATAGTTGATCAATGTATATTGTGGTGGTTTATACAGATACCTCAAAGCATCCTAGTTCATGTCCTACAAAGGCTTTGAGAAAAGTATGTAACCTAAATGCTCATCATTTGTATGGGTAAAATCCATTTCCCTACATAAAGAGAGCCAGCTTAACAACTATATATGGAGAGCAGGTGTTACAGGTGTCAGAGTGGGAAGTGGCTTTGGGAAATGTCCTTGCATTGATCTTACTTCTCTCAGACAAAAGTCATGAGAATAAACATATAACACTGAACTACACAAGCCACACCGGTGCCTCAGCTGGGAGCACAGTATACAGCCAGACCTTCAGAAACTTAACTACTAACCTACTTTTCTGTAATTCTAACCCACATTTGGCCAAACCAGAGTAATACTCTGTTAACCCTCAAGCGAAAAACTGTATTTCATTATATGTGACTATTGCTAGAAGGGTATTTTTTAACCTCTGATACAAATCAATCCATTATCCACTGCTTATCCTTAAAAGGGTCACAGGTGGCCAGGAGCCTATTCCAGGCAGAATAGGGTGCGAGGCAGGGAATACCCTAGATAGGGTGCCACCCAATGAACTATACTACCAGTCATATGGTCAATAAATTGTGCGAATCATTTGAAATTTAAGATAAAATAATTCTTTATTAGTCCCACAATAGAGAAATTCACATTATCACAGCAAATAGATAACACAGTAGTGAAGACAAATAAAAATAGGAGTACAAAGAAAAAATCCACACTATAATATTGACACAAATTACACATAAAATATATTGCACACCAGTATTAAATATTTACAGTTCACATTCTATAGGTGTGTGGTGTCTACTGGGAGCAGTGCTGGTTGTACAACGTGACAGCAGCAGGAAGAAAGGACCTGTGATAACACTGCAATAAAGCAGCCTGTCACTAAAGGAGCTGCCCAGGGCTGTCACATGCATAGGGTGGGAGTTGTTCTCCAGCAAGGATGCTAACCTGGCTAACACCCTCCTCTCTCCCACCACCTGCATTGGGTCTAAGGAACTTTCCTGGATAGAGCTGGACCTCTTAATGAGATTGTCAAATGTTTTCCTGTCCACAGTCAAAATGCTGCTGCTATTGCAGACCACTCCATACAGAATGGCTGATGCCACCACTATGTCAAAAAACGTCCTCAGGAGTACCCCATGCACTCCAAACAACCTCAATCTTCAGGTACAGTCTGCTCTAGCCCTATATTCTGACTAGTCCAATTTACTGGTGAAGTGAACACTCAAGTACTTATAAGAGTCCACTCTCTCAATGTCCATTCCCAGGATGTTCACTGGTACTGGAGGTGGTTGTTTGTGGCTGCAGAAACCTACCACTAGCTCATTGGTCTTCCCCTCATTGATCTGGAGGCAGTTCTGCAGACACCAGTCCACTAAATCCTGCATCAGTTTTCTGTGCTCTACTAAAACAGGTAATATATACAACAAAACCTAAGGTAGTTGAATAATGAGAAAACCACATCCTTATCCCACAAAATCCAGTCTGATCATCCAAGTAGGGATGATGTTAGACAGCACATCTTAATCTTAAACCATATGCAAGTGTCATTTTGGGTTGTCCAATCCACCTAACCAGCATGGGTTTGGGAGGAAATCCACACATATGTAGGGAGAACACAAACTGCACACATGCTGAGGGCCAACTTCAAACCCACGATCCAAGAGATATAAGGCAAGCTGAGCCATCGTGCCATCCACTGATATAAACTTCATATTTTATTGATTCATGTTATTTTTCTAACAGCTTTATGCATTTCAGTGGATCTGGTTCCTAAACCAGGAAACATGGGACATTTATTACCCATTAAACATTACAGAATTTTTAAGTTCTGTTAAATAAAAGGTGATTGGTTCACTTTCCCCCTGCTTTCAGAGTTAAGTGGAAAAAAATGAGAGGAAAAAAATACTTAGGCCTAGGCTAACTCAGCAAGATCCAGAAAATAACTTGCATAATTTTGTCCAGCCTATAAAATGGTGCATAAAGGGCAATCTGTCCTCAAACAGCATGCAAGGAAACTTTTACCATGGAAGATGAGCAGCTGGAAAGAATGTGCGTCTCTTGCTCAACAAATGATGAGCCATTATCTGAGGCCACCTGAGATTGGTGCAGGAAAGCAACCCCTGGGTGTATTGACAGTCGACTGGAACACACACCTTAGGCTATTAAAGGTAATGGCATGCCATATCAGCATGAGTTACTCTCGCCTCCAGCTTGACATTTAGCCATAGCTGGTCTAGTACACTGTCCTTAAGGTAACAGAAGATGTGCTTCAAGACAAGTTCGGGTGTGTAGTAGAACATGTAGGGACATGTTTCTGTGCTAATTTAAATAATTCGTTGAGTCCACCAATTAGAAATAAGCATTAGAGCCAGTATAAATTGGGTGGAAGTAAGTTCCACTGACGACGGTTTAACGGAGCATTGCGGGTGTGCAGTAGATTGATATGCAAGTGGGCACTTGTAAATTGTTAAAGGTTTATTTTAAAGAAAATTGAGCGTCTACCCTGTCTCCGCACCATGGAGACAAAATATAACAGGTTGGAAACAACGGACTGATCATCATTGAGGGTCTACCCTGTCTCCGCACCATGGAAACAAAATATAACAGGTTGGAAACAACGGACTGATAAACTTGATGCAAAAAAAAAAAATGCGGTAACGGTGTAAGGACGCGTACGTCCATAAATCGCCCCAGAGAAAGATTAAAAATGCAGTTCTACTGTTTAACATTTCATCCATTTAAATGACGCTCGAATGCAAGACTACTTAGCAAGCCACCATAACTGAAGCTAAAAAAAACACCAGCATGATCTAAATATTAAATTGCTAAAGTGCAATGCGGTATAATTGCACGAGAGAAATTCTGTAGTCACATTAAACCAATGAAACATTCACAGAGCTAAGTATGAAACGGAGCTCCTGTGAGATTAGACTGCAAAGAGCGCATTACTGAAGCTCGTATTTGATTATAAAACTTGCTCTAATGGTACGCCAGCTCTAGGGGATAGGAAGCAATTGAGAAATAACGAGAAATGCAAAGGTGCGTATTTACATTGAAAAGAGCATGACAGCTCGAATGTCTTAAAGTTTAAGACAGGCAGGAAGTGCTCACGGCACAGCCAGCATCCGTTATACTAATTGGGGAAGTCACGTAAAACGGATCAGCGGGGTGAGGTTTGCTTTTAATAGTGCCTCACAAGATGAAGTCGTTTACAAATTGCAGACTGGACCTGTTGAACACGTTTTACACAGGTGGATTTGAAGTCATTCAAAAGTCTTTTCGTTGAAACGTGGGTTTTTATTTCATTATTTTTGGGAGAGGGGTCAATAGTCTCCAAAAATCACCATGGATTTCGTGTGTCTTAAAGAGTAAAACAATTTCCACTCGTATACAGCCGTGACATCATCTGCACACTCATTTGCCTATGCACAAGCAAAAGATGCAATGCATTTAGTAGTCGCACAGCAGGTGATAATTTAGTCCTAGACGCTTTGTCCGTAACAGCGCGTAGAAGACGCTGGAAGAATTAAGAAAAAAAGGCGTCCCCAGCACAGTGAGTCAAGCCTGATATAGAAATTAAAACTACATACCGTAAAAAGTTGGGACATAAACAAAGCACTGCAGACAGCAAAAAACAGAGCTTGGATATATGCAATGCAAAAAGTGGTGGTTCTCAACAATGCGGCAGCCCAACCTCACCGCAGCAGGATCAGAAAACGTGCAGTTTGCCTGCTGGGTAAAAGAAGGACGCTGTAGCTTTTGGAGCTGACGCAGTGGGTAGACTCTCCCTGAATTATTGACGACCACTGAGAGGCAAGGGGGAAGCAGCAGTGTCTTGTGTTACCCGCTGAAGCCTGACCAAATATGCCACCTTACCAGTTCTTCGCGCATTTCTAATGTCTGATCGCTTCGGTTGCAGCCAAGAGGCTTGTGGAAAGCTCAGGAATTTTTGCTTATTTCATCGCCTGAGCTGTGACCACGCATACTGACTGGGTCTCAGTCTAATAAGTAGTCACTAAAGCGCTATTTGGTGCATTAGCCGGATTTATTTTTCATAAAGAAGCTAAAAGATCGTTTCCCTTAGTTGACAGGATCTCACTCATGATTTTAAAGTGTTGTCAATCCGCGGGACACGTTTTAATGCTGAGCTCTATGCCGCGGACACACATTGTGACGCCTGCACATAAAAGAGAGGAATAAATAAAAGAAAAAGCAGAAAAATCCAGAATAAAAAGCTTTTCACATCACATTGAAGAAAAGGTTTTGTTTGGGTGGTGAGATCTCGCTATGGCGTCTTCCTTGTCAGACAGGACGGAATCATCCGTGTGGTTAATTAGGAACCTGGCATGATTGCAGCTGACAAAGTTACCAGTGCAGTGCGAGTAAACACTTCTGTTTATTAACGGCTAGAGATGGAAAACGAATGGAAATAGTGTCTCTCAAATTGCACAGCCAGGCTAGGATCATTAACTCGCAGCATGAACAACATAATTCAGTTCAAATAAAATATTGATCAATTTCCCAAGCAAATTGACCAAGAAGAAGAAGCTGGTTAAAGGAAAAAAATGAAAAACAACCACTTATTATTATTGTGTATATATTTATGAATAAGAAAATAAGCCGATCTGTGAAGTTGACACGTATTACGTCTGTTGCACAAACCAATTTTTGGCATGGACCTGCCTACTAGATTTACCGATGAATTTTAAAAACATGCTTAAAATATAATAAAACTCAGTCAAGTGTTCTTCTAATCGATTAGGCGTTAATAGGCTATTCCACGAAAGTAGGCTATAAATGTTTGAGATGCGCCTGTGAATTAAACGTTTTGATTGACGCGGGACTGTCCGTCCCGGCGCTGAAAATTGCCTCTGTTTTTCATGTGGATCCCGCGGCTCTAATTCTCTTTTTAATGGTTCGGGACAAAAGCAGTAGACGTTAACACCCAGCTCCGTCGTCGCTTTAGCAAGCTTCACCTCAGGATATTGGACATAAAAACACACGGACTCAGAAACACGTACACGTGCTCTGCCAAACAGTCCTCTCTCATTGTGATCCGTTACCGACAGGGTCATTTGTCACAGTCTTGCGGGGCTTATTCAGTTATTCCTTAACTGTTTACTTTGGTGGAAACGGAGACATGCTAGCATTAGTATTGATTTATTTATTTTTGTAACACTCCACCATTAAACGGTTTTGCTGCTTAAAAAAAAGTTTTCACCAGTGCCAACAGCTCATAAAAGAGTAAAGCTGTGGGCATGCATGTATGAGAAGCCATCTTTGTGCCAGCTGCGTGACAGAGGGAGAACAAACCTTTTTATTTTGTGGTATAAATATCCAAAAGTAAAAAAATGTCTGTCAAGAAAATGACAAGCTAAACAGCCTTTTTTACCACAACGAAGAAAACTGGCCATCCTTCTAAGACAGGAAGTCACTGGCAGTCACACAGGCAGCAGTGTATCAAAGCTCGCAAAATTTGCCATTAGACAACACATTCAAACGTATCATATTTTTAAATATTTTTTATGCAGGTGGACATTTTTACCAGAATTAACCTGGTTAATTAAAAATCTGAAGGGTACAACAGCAGACCCTATCTCAATCTTGTTCAGGCCATGTTTGAGTTATTACTCGATGCCCTCAACTACTGCACTGCCGGTTTTGCTACAAAGTTAAGATGTTTGGAAAAAGAGGGAGAGGGAAAGAGAGACTCTTAAACCAATGCCTTGCCCAATATGTTTTTTTTATATATGCAGAGGAGTGTGAGTAAAAGAATGAAAGCTATCATTCAGTGACAGATTAAATCCCCTAGCTGTAAATGTAGACTTTGGCTCTCTCCCATATTGTTGTAGCAGGGTCTGTTTTCCATTTTATCAGCTTTCACACAGAAACGTATTTTAATCATCTACTGTGTATGTGCCACTCCAGCTACGGTGTGAAAATAACTCCCAGTGAAACGCCACGTTCTGCGATAGCTCTGTTGCTGCCTGGCAGGGCTGTTGAGGCAACAGCTTTTGAACAGCACAGACATTGGTTGCAGAAGCTGTCAATCATCAAATGTACCACACTGCAGCCCAAAGAGCCCTGTTACAATCCAGTTGTTCTCTCAAACCAATTCCTCTTTTTGTCTAGTAGCCCAAATGGTCTGTCCATCAGAATAAATAAAATTGCAAAGAAAATGAACAGAGCAGCAGGGTTTTGCTTACCACACTGGCCTGTGTGCAAAGTACATGCCAGGGTCGCCCCATGAATGAGTGTATTTGAGAGCGCGAGTTTGTGACACAGAGTGATCGACTGGCCAAACAAGAGTGACCGTGTAAGCAAGGAAACAAGGGATTGCTGACTGCGTTGTGTGCGAGGGCCAATTATCCAGCAGGAAAGCGTAACAGCATGCTGTTGATTGACTTGTAGCTTGAAAGCCATTTATTTCAAAGACACAAAAAAAAAACGTGTAGTGTCTCGGGGGAAATGCATCTGTTTGTCAGGGCTGATGACTTATAAACAGCTTTAAGTGAAAGGTGGTGTGCGCACTGAGGATTAGGCCTTAGTCTTTTCTGCAATGGCAGTACCTTTTAAACTGTCACCAGCAAGTCTTTTACTGCTCCTTCCCAGCAGCATTCATGTTCCCATATCTGCGTTATAGCCACCCAGTGGTTAACAATAACAATGAATGGGAAAAGGAGTTGATGTTCATTGTAGAGCAGCTGCAAGGCTTCTGTGAGGTTGTGGTACTGGCGTGTCTGTGCCAAAATGTGGGACTTTTGTGGGAAAATAACCAACGATTTAAATAGCTGGAAGCTACTGCTGTTAAATAGCCCCTTACTTCTTCCGTACACAGCCTGTGCTGACTGGTCCTGACAGGTTGTCACCACAGGGAGTGCGATGAAGAAACAAAAGGGCTTTCGCTACATGTTGGACATTCAGTGTGGGGTGAAGTAGGGGGTGGCTGTTGTCTTAATCTTTCTGCTTCCCAAAAGCCAGTAAAATGCAAGGTGACGCTGAAATTCACCAATGTATGTTATGAACCTAGAGCATGATTTACAGAGCAGCATGTTCTGTACTTTATTTTACACACACACACATACACCCAGTCAAATACACACACACAGACAACTGTAGACATGATTTATAGATGCTCCAGAAGAACATAACAGCACCCTGCTCTGCAATAAATTGGGCTGTAAAAATGACTAAAGTATGTATATAGCACTGGCAACCTTGTAAAGGAATGTATATGAAAGCAGCAGGGAATTCTGAGGAAATGTAAGCTCATATTTGTGCCTTGGCCAGGAACATGTCCCTACTGTATGACACTTTGTTTTATCTGCACCTGGGCGACTAGCGGAGCGGTGACGGAAGCGCTAGAAGCCAGCGGCACGGGGGCGACTGCTTATTTACGTCACAGGCGAACACTCCATGCGCGTTTTCTCATCTCCATCACTGCTCGTGAGAGACTGAGTCCTTCATTTCCACCTCTTGCCGCTTTCGTTCCTGTACAGCCATCTGCAAAGTGCCAGGAGCAGCGCAGGGGACTAAATTAGGCAACCGGGTAACAGCGCATGCATATTCATAGGTGGGGGGGAAGCAGTACCTGGCCACTCCCAGAGACGCTGCGCTGAGGCACTTGCGGTAACCATCTGTGCCCGTAGGAGAAGCACTGCATTGCTGATGAAACCCGGATAGCAAGCACGCATCATGAAGCGTTGTGGCTAATGGCCCGGGTTTGAGAGAGCTCCAGAGAGCGCTGGCCCGAGCCTCCAGGACCTGCACCCACCCCTCGGGGTGAAGCACTAAACTGGAATGACTCTAAGTAAAATTATGCCACAGAGCACCATGTGGGAAGGAGTTTACAATGATGCAGAATGTGCATAAATATGGGGAACTGTCAGGCACATCAGCCATTCTGGATGATAACAAGTGCTGAGTAGCCGAACAGTAAAACCAGATGACACACTGAGGTGCAGAGCTGCTGGCAACGTGTCACACGTTGCTGTTAAATGTAAAAGGGGCAGGACGTGAGGGACACAGCGGGGTACTATTTTTAAAAAAGTCACCTCCATCACACGTTGCTGTTAAACGTAAAAGGGGCGTGATATGAGGGACACAGTGGCACAATTTTTAAAAAGTCACCTCCATCACACGTTGCTGCTAAACATAAAAGGGGCGTGATATGAGGGACACAGGGTGGCACTATTTAAAAAAAGTCACCTCCATCACACATTCCTGCTAAACATAAAAGGGGCGTGATATGAGGGACACGGGGTAGCACTACTAAAAAAAAGTCACCTCCTGTAGAGATGGACAGGATTGTGCCAACTAGATGAATCAAAGAAAGATGTGAACATACATTACAATCCAGCACTAGACAAGTCCCACATGCCCTAATTCAAAGCAGCAGTAAAGGCAATGTCAGCTTTATGAGTGCACTGACACAATGGCCAAAGAGAAGCATTTCTGTGTGGATTATATATGAGTGGAAATATACTTCTGGATGGGAATCTTTAGCCGGAACGGCAAATATAGGAGTGCGTGAGCGCAGCTTGGAAATGGGCTTCGTGCTTCCAGAGCCCAGGGACAGGCAGGGCCTATTATAATTCATGAAGAAGCGGCACAGAGGACAGAGTGGGATGCCAGGCGCACACATATCAGGTGTTTAGTGCCTGCAAGGCTGCTTTTCCCATCCACTGCTGCACTTTCAAGTGTCAGTTTGAGTGACGGAGAGTTCACAGCGATGGTGGAGGGGAGGGGCTGGTGATCGTTTCACTGAGGTGTGGAGCCCGAAACAACAGCAGCAGTGAACCGCAATGCCATGCTCAACACAGCAACAGCAGTGCACCTCAACGCCTTGCTCAACACAGCAGCAGCAGTGCACCTCAATGCCATGCTGAACACAACAGCAGCAGTGCACTGCAGTGCCATGCTGAACACAGCAGCACACTGTACCCCAATGCCATGCTGAAAACAGAAATACTTTATCACAAAGCTACACTGAACATACAACAACACACCACTCCAAATTTAAACTGAACACATACAGTAATGCCAATTAGCCATGCACAGTAGCAGTGTAAAAAATGTCACACTGAATGTACGATGGCTACTCCAGCAGTCCACTAAAGACACAAGGTAATACAAATCAGCAGAATTGCTTTTGCAAATGTACAGTAATGTAAAGACACACATGCAAGGTGGTGAGGTTTAGAAAGCTAACTGAAGGCATAACTGAGTATACACATTCCATCAGCATGGACATGAGAATGGATAAATGTGTTTTGGTTGCTAGTATAGAACAACAGTGCCATAATAGATGATCACAGGGTTAAAGTTAAACACACAGTCCAACAGCCTAACACAAACAGCCATTCACCAGTTGTCCCTGGAGACATATTTCTTCATATCTGAAATTGTCCACGACATGGGCTGCCAGGAGAGACGCCCAGATCCACCCCACCACCACTGTGCATCCCCCGAGTCACCAAAGCCAATCTGCAGGGTCAGGTTCATATAACAGGCAGCAGTCACGTGCACTGAGGAGGAGGTGCTGGGGCACAGGCAGGCACGGAGAGAGATGCCACTGCTGGTCTGTGACAGAGTGTGCGGAGGCACAGGGGTGCGGAGGCGTGTAGCCACACGCCCATACAATATTCACACACACGCACAAAACATTGACTGCCCAGAATCAAACTCCAGCAACTGATGGAGTGAGGGGGAGTGCTTAGGGAGACAGGGAAGACTGTGAGAAATGTTTAAACCCCATTCTTCCGGGCTCCACGGGGGGGCTTTGCTGTCTTTGATGTTGCCTGTTTGTTTTGCGGAATAAATTAGCATCTCTTCCCCCCCTCACTGCATAATGGGATTGTCAGGATCAAAACGCACAACCTTCAGAGATGAAGGAGCTGGCCTCAACGTTCTATGTCCCTAGTGCCCCTGTTGGTACACAAATGCCCCCCCCCCACACACTATCACATAATCATATGCAGGAGTTGTGTGAGTCAGAGCTTTATGCCTGTTAAAGGGCGCACAAGCACACACATTGGAGGGTGGGCACACACATGCACTTGTGTCACAGATGGGGGGCTGCACACATATGTGCTTGTGCATGTGCTCAAAAGTAGACAGACTCATGCGTAAGAGGAAAAAAACAACAGACAACAATCGATACCAAATGAGCTTTTCTGATGTAAATGCTGAAATCATGGGGTCGAAGTAAACCTTCCCTCTGCGACTGCAGCATTCCAGGTCACCTGCTGAAATTTTAAAATTTGCCTATGTCAGGGCATCCAGGTGAGGTGTAAAATAATCTTTAATTATCAGCAGGGCAGCAGCATGCAATGGTTGGGATTCCAATTATAAACTGGGGGGGATTGTGGATCACTGCTTAAATGAAAAAGTTCTAATAATGAATTAAGGTTGGTGAAATGCAGACATTAGCAACTGGGATTGCATTAAATATTCAGTATTTGTGTTTGAACTGAAAGAGGAGGGGAGAGAATGAGCGGCGGGGGAGACTGGCTCATGGGTGTTGGATACGGGTGTGGTTTTGTGTGCAGAGCGCCACCGTGTGTTTTTTAATGGTATCACTATAGATTAAGGATGTGTGAGACCATAGTAAATCATAGCAGGACAAATTTGGATAGCACTGTAAAATTCTGAGGAGCAGACAATTAAATTATAGTTAGGGTTTGGTCACATCTACAAATTAACAGAATATTGACTAGGGAGACTAACCTAAAAATTAATGCAAGCAGTTGTCAAACAAGTCTTGAAATGAGTAAAATGCAAGAAATGTCATGAGTTTCATAAAAGGTCACTTCACGGACATTACAGCAACGGTACCTGTGTAAGGAGCTGATAGGATATGGAATCATGGATAAGGGTTTCAAACTTCACAGCCGTGTTTGCAGAAGATGGAACATGTCACGGGCAGGTCAACAAGACTACGAGGGTAGCACCCAACGGGACAGCAAGAAGTAGAAACGTTGAACAAATGTTTGTGAAACAAAATGACAGTACTTTCTTTTTTTTGTCAATGCTTTTTTTTTGCAATGTGGGTGTCTCATCCAATACGTACTGTCCGCAAGTGGCAAAAAAAGAAGAAAAAAAAAAGAAACCTGTCATGTTATTGCAGATGCAGTCATGGCAACAGCAACGGGCTCGCTGAATGAGGGAGTTGAACGTGAACAGGGAGGAATTAATATGCACAACGAAGTATGGAAATAAATATATAAAAAATAAATTTGATCCAATATATCGCCTGTTACTTCTGTGCTATTCTGTGGGAAACTGGTCTGCTGTTTCAGCTTTAATCATTCTTTAGAATGTGTTGTTTTGTAGGTGTGGGCAGGGTATGGGTGTTGATTTACTTTTATTGAGCTGTTAAAACGTAGAGAGGCAGCAATGGTGTGGATGTGGCGCTTCGGGCAAAGCCATTACTTTTACCCAAGCCCAAGGGAGAGAGAAAGTGTGTGTGTGTGTGTGTGTGTGTGTGTGTGCGTGAGCGCTCCTATGTGCCCCTTCTCTCTCCGTGACATGTGACAGACTCAGTTCGGGAGGCAAGCCGACAGGCTGCATTTAATTCTCGAGCAATAAGAGAAAACCCAAGGGATGGGGCAGCATTCCTGCTGCCCCCTGTTGGATAACGACAATCTTCATGTGCAGAACCCCGTGACCCTGAGCACTGTCACTGCTCATGGGTACCTGTTGGAGAAACATCATTGTGTACATTTGCAGTTTAGCCCTGTCAATTTCCATGTTTTGTCTGTTTTTGTGGTGTGTTTGTGTTCAGCAAGGCCGTGTTGGTGTGTGTGTGTGTGTGTTTGTGTGCGCGCGTGCATGCTGAAGTAGATATGACCTTCCCTGCACAGTAAGTTGCCTGGGAGGCAAGAGGGTTTTCACGATAGCTTTTGATGTAGAAGTGCAGCTGGAAACATCTGTCCATGCCTGGATAAATATACTAACATGTCTAATGGAACACCTTGAGACCTTTATTTTTGTGACCTCCCTTCTGTTCAGGTCTCCATGTCCTTCACCCAGAAAACTGCTCTGAATCAGGCTGCACATCTCCCACCAGCCTATTACTCACTTGACATGTGTGCCTAACTTACAAATAAGATGAAGTAATATTTGACAGTTGATTTTTCATCACTGAACTGAATCAAAGACTATTAGGCCAATGTGTATGTAGAAGGAGGGGGGAGGATTATTTTATTTTAACATCTACCCTATTGGTGATTTTAGTTCATGCTTTATAAATGTGCTGTAATTTACATTACAACTCTATAGCCTTCATTCATTGTCCCTGACATTTAATCAGTATGACTATAACCCACAGTAGTTCAGCATTATGTCTTTATACAGTCCCCTATGGTCAACGTGATCATTTGCCCAAATGGACATAGGGTGCCTATTTGGTCTCACATGGACAGCAATTAATAAACCAGGCACTTAGTTTTCTGCAGCAATTACAGTTATGTTTTGCACTCTTGCCAGTGAAATCAGGCTTTGCGTCGCCATTTGGCGGCCAAACTGCCAGGCTGCAAGATGACCCCTGGACAAATGTGATCGTGGCCATCCTGTTTTCTCTAGAACACAGAAACCGTCATGGCGTGGGCTCCGTGGAGATGTTAGAAACGTCACGACAAAATGAAACTATAGGACTGAGGCCCTTCTGAGGAATGGTGCTGATGATGTATTTTAAGAATTTCTAGATGGTCCCTCCATTGAAAGGAATTAATTTTGACGTTTTATGTCTGCAGCAGTCTTGGGGGTCCTCTGGTGTTGCTTGTCAAATCATCTATATAGTGATTGAAAATGAAAATGGACTGGCTAATATAACAGCATCATACAGTATAACTGCTATACCTGCTGTTCTTGTACCTGTCCTATTATTGTACCACATTTGCTCACACTTGCATTTTCATTGTACCTGCATACATAGCACAGCACCTCTGCTTACACCTGTATCAGCACCTGCATGATCACGGTATTTGGTCAGTTAATACAATGTCTTACATGACGGTTACCACATGAAAACAAGATCTGTTCCAGTGGCGCCTGTATGATTATGACTATCTGATATGGTGGTTTCTGAATGCTTGCAGTAGCAGCTGTGTGAAGGCAGGCCCTGGATCAGACTGCAGTGATGGGGAGCAGCAGCAGTGGCAGCCCCTGTGTGTGATGCAGCCTGGCGTGCCAGACGCTTCCCATCTAGCTGCAGGCCTCCCTGAGTGTGGCTGATTAGGGCTGATTAGGATGCAGATCACTCCAGATGCTTTGATCGCGAATCCTGCCTGCTTTACCCTGCAGACCACAAAAGACTGAAGTTCCATTATGCACTATAAAGGTGCATATCACCACTCCACTGCTTGCATTTCTCACATGTAGACATGCACCAGGGACCATACACACACACACACACACACACACACACACAAAGGCACATTCACAAAATCACACAGAAAATAAATGCAGTTTTACTCACATGTTAGCACAGACATACAAAAAACTAAAGAAAAGTAAGTACACGTGAGCATAATGCACAAGTTATGTACTTTTAAACACACACATAGGCATGCACAGATATACACAAACTAAAGATCATGAGTGCCCTGTGGTGGGTTGGTGCCCCGCCCTGGGTGTCCCCTGCCCTGCGCCCTATGTGCTCTGGGATGGGCTCCAGGCTTCCCCGCGACCCTCACCAGGAATGAACGGTTCAGATAATGGATGGATGGATGGATGGAAGATCATGAGTATTTACTCAATCATAGCCACACACACCTGTTGGTTTTTAACTAGCCAGATTCTCCTTTATGCCTTAGACCAAGGAGAAGCTTCAGCAATCAGAATGACAGAATGAGCTAAAGAAGACTTTATGGGACAGCAAAAACAATGCACTGACAGCTGTGCGCCATCTTCACTCTGCAAGCTTGAGCCCAGAACTAATCCAGCCATTAGCCAAACCGGAAGGGGTATGCAACACACACACCTGTGCACCACAACTTTCACAGGAACACAGTATGGCTCCTTCACTAATGCTGACTCCTACAGAAACAAGGTGTGACTTTCACCAACACTCTGACTCACACAAAAACACAAGTATGACTCCTTCAGTAACACTGTGACTCCCACAGAACCATGCTGTGACTCCTTCACTAACACCATGAATTCCGCAGAAATATGGTTCTGCGCTAACAAAATGTGACTAACATAACTGTGACTGCTGAACCAATGCCAGACCTTATCTTGGACAAGACAACAGAAAGGGAAATTTCAGTTTTAGTCAGTTGGTTATGGGAGACTATTACAGGGTTTGTTCAACTGCACACAGCCCCCATGTGCCTCTCCCTGCCTCATCGTTGCTTTCTTGTGCTCCTAACAGCATTTAATTGCTCACACCTCAGTGACTTTAACAAGCCCACGGCAGCACATGCACACAGTCTCCAGCAGGCACACAATCTACAAAAGCCACACAATCTACAGAAACCACACATTCTACACAAGCCTCACAATCTCCAGCAGCCACACAATTTCCAGATGACACACAATCTCCATTCATCAGTCATCCTATTCTCCTCTTGGATTGGGTTGGTGTTGATGGTGGTGGTGGTGGTGGTGGTGGTATGGTGGGGGGGATCTTAGGAGCAGTTATCCTCAACGGATGAACGGAAGCAGCATGCCATGAGGGCTTCCTTCGCCCCAGCCCCACATTCCCCTACCACACTCAGACAGCCAAAGGATTGAACAGCAACAATCAGAGCTGAGACACACTACTGCTCAGCAAAGGCAAAACAAAAAAAAAAAACAGGATTTCTTAATAATATTGAAGATAGTAAAAGATTCATCATTCAGCTCACTGAAGTGGGGAACAGTTCTCCTCATGCTACTCTGCAGCTTTGTGATAAATGAAGTTATTTTGCTACTTTGATCAAAGCAACAAACGTGGCTCAGATGTTCACACTCAACCCGTTTCCGTCACAGATCTGACACAATGTCACTTTGATTAAGGAAGCCACTGTCTCTGGCTCATCCTGAAAGTGTGTGGTCAAAAGCCGAGCTCCCAAGAACCCAAGACACCTAAATCTCCTGCTGTGGTACTACCTGCTATTTCAGAGTTCAGCATTTTTGTGAGTGTGTGTGTCCATGTACATGAGCTTGTGTGCACGCGTGTTTACCTAGACTTGGGGTGAAACTAATCCTCATGACATGAACAAACTCAACAGTCTGCTACTATTCAGCTGTTTCCTGCTTTCCTTTAATTTGCCACACATCTAATTGGGTTAATCCTCAAAGCTATATCAGGAACGGGTGCATGCTGGGGGAAGATGGTGACCGGTTCCTGCGACAAGCGGCGTGTCAATGGGTTTGCATACCTGCCGCTTTCTTCCTGTGAGACTTATATTTTTACGCGTTTAAAAAAATTCCATGACCCCTTTCTCACACACGTGTGAGCTCAGTAGAAAACATTTGTTTTTGACTTGATTTTCACACTACACTGTTCCCATGTTAAGGTTTTTAAAATGTTTTTGTGTAAGTATTTCTCCAATCCCACAACAGCTTTGTCATCAACTGTATTAGAAACCTGACAAGTCTTTACATCCTGATGCTTTCACGTGTGTGACTGCGCTGCTGGGTAACGGGACATCTGGGGTGGCTAAGGTTCATAGAAACAGGGGACTCTGAGTTTGGGAGGTAATGTGTCTCAGACAGAGAAGCTTAGTCAGCAGTCAGAAAAGCAAGGGCCACTACAAGTCTGCAGTATTTATGCTAGGCATGGCTGGTGAGACTGGTTGTCTCTCAGAAAGAAGGATTTCCACTGATCACAGCTTAGTTTTATACACACATGCTTTTTCTCTCCCTCTCTCTCTCTCTTTCTTTCTCTCTCTCTCTCTCTCTCTCTCTCTCTCACAAACATACAATGCAGAGAAAATCCATGTCTTGCATGTGTCATTGGAGCACGTGCAAGATGGGCTTCACCCGGGCTGACCTCAGCTGTGCATCCAGCAGGGTGCCGCTGGCTAAATGCTCTTCTTAATGAACCAGCTTAACCACGGCACTGAATATCATCAGCGTGGCTTGCATCCTAGAGTTAAGGTCAGAAACCTCCCAGCTGGCCTTCAAAAGTCAGTCATGGCAGGAATCGACAATCCCTGGGTCACACTGAGATAAACCTGGAGGAAGTGATGAGAAAAATCAGGATCTTGAGGCTCACAGTGGGTAGGACTTCCTGTATGTTGTCAGTCACTGCCTGAAACAGCCCAATAGAAAGTGAGCAAAACTGGCTTCGTGGCTTTATTTCTCCAGCTACTCTCACCACACACGTGATCCCGGGCTTGCCTGGACCCAGTGCAGCCATTGTACCGGCATGACTCATTTGAAAATCCAGCATGCACAGCGTGTGGGTGGATCAGTTCGGCCCCCCTCTGTTGGCCATTACTCGGGCCCCCAGGACACGCGATTTCACGGATGAATTGCCAGTGTTTGTAAACAGCCTCGGAACACACTGGCATTTCACTTCTGATATGGCGGTGCTACACGGAGCCCAGAGACACAACCTCAGGCACACGTGCCTCACATCTGGGCTTCTCACCTGGCAGGTGTCCGGGGAAGAGAAACCACAGGAAATAAGAACCTAGAGCTCTGTGGTGACAGCGCTGTTTGCTCTGTCTGCTCAATATACAGAGCTGGGACAGGTAGCAGATAAGGAGAGACCTGGACGTGGACTCTGTAGCCCACCTTTTCAGCATGCAGGAGCGAAGAGAAAACAAGCTGGTTAGTTTGGACAGCGTAGATAGCTCATTACTCCACCTCCCCGCCTGCCTGTCGACTTCAGGGGGGGTTTAGTGCAAGGCTCAGCCAGGCGCCAGGAAAGAGCAGCTTCTACCCAGTGCTGACATTTAATCCATGCCCGTAAATTTCATTTGTGGCCAATTACATTAGAGACGACTGGCTGGGAGGGGTTAACATAATGCTCCGCACCAGCATGCACGCGTCTATCGGAAGATGAAGGAAATGTGCCCGTGTGTGTGACTGGTTGTGTTTCAAATGCACTGAAGGAGAAAAGATAGATATTAACAATGTGCGGAACAAAAATGAGGAAATTTCACATAACGTCATGTTCTCGTGAGCATGTTGCCTGCATCCAGTGAAACAGCAGGGGCTGTTTAACTAAGCAGTTGAACCTTGGGTTAATGGAGTCACCAAGGTATTCCCTTCCTCCATCCCACTCACTCACACACACACACACACACACACACACACACACACACACACACACACACACACACACACACAAGAAGGAGCAGATGTAAAGATGCTCCTTTCAGGAGATGCCGAAGAGTGTATCAGACTCACTGAACTGTGGTTGTAACTTGGTCTCCTTGTCAGTAAAGTCTCTCGACTCCTGCTGGAGAAAATAGAACAGTGCAGTGAAAAGGCCTTGAAGAACCAGCAATGGGAGACTTCAGTCCTTCAAAGCCTTGGTGGGTGGGATTACTCACAGTACGATTACCATGCCCTGTCAGTCACTGGCTGCTTTAAACCACCATGAAGCAATTGAGCAACCAGTGAGAGGTAGTTTAAACTTAACTGCTGATTTACAGCATACATCACTACCTTCAGGTACTATTTAATCTCCAGACGATTAAAAAATGCACACACACAATGTGCACAGACACCCATGCACACACACAAACAGCCTCAGCAGGATCATAAGCGGTTTTGTCTTCAAAGGATCAATAGAAGCTTTCAGTCAGTACTCTTTTAACACCCCAGGTTCTCAGAACTTTACATTTACTACTGTCCCTGGAAAAAAAGAGAGAATATATGTTTTTACCCTCTTTGCCCAGCCGCCATGTGGTGGATTTGTCCAAACTGGAAGAGTCAGCGAGCGGCCCACGTGTGTCAAATATAGCGGCTTTGGTTTCAACAATGCAAACACCCACACGCACATTTACGCATGCGTGCATGTGCACACACACGCATACACAAAACATATCCCTTCAATAGCAGCCTTGCAAAGCTGTAGCTTCATACAGTTTAATAACCTCCAGCCTAATGTAGACCAAAGGAGGGAGTTGAAGCCCATGTCTAGGTAGAGGGGGTTCATGCCACACTCCCACCTGCCCGTCCTCCTTGTCTTCCCTGGTCAGCTCTCCATCACCACATTATTGGGGCCGATCCTGCCTATTGCACCCCTGACCTACTCGTCCTCTGGCTTGGCACAAACCTCTGGGGAGCTATCCATCTCCGAACCTGGGAGAACAGCCTGGGAATAGATTTATGCCACCCGTCTTCCCACAACCCTGTCCGCCCTGCTTCCTCAATCAATCAATAAGGGCTCCCCTGCATAACTAAAAAGGCTGGGGGGTGGGGGGACGGACAGGCAAGGCCAGAGAAGGTCACCATTGTCCAGAGTGCACCTGACACTTCCAGGTAACACCACACCTGAGAGATGGAGAGGGGTGAAAGATGGGATGGAAAAAGAGGTGGAGAGAGGTGTGGAAAGATCCACTGTCCTGTTCCAGAAGCAGATGGAATTAAAACTGCTGTCTCTACAAAAACGTATGGCTCATTCATTCCAAAGATGCTGCTTTCTCACTCAAATGTTTAACATTGATACAGGAAAGCCTGCAATGCTTGTCAGCTTTCCAGCGTCCTGTGATGTGAATTCAGTGAATCAGTGTTTGATGTGCAGTGAAAGAGAGGAGATGACCTGCAACCAACAGCCCCATCATGCTATTTATACACTGATGCAAACTGGTGCAAGGATGAATGCTAGACTTAAAGCAGCCCTGACAGTGGAGACAAGAAAGGAGAAGATAATGATGTCAGAGAATTGAAAGACTATAATGATAACTGGAATAGGACAGCATTTGTAAGACCTGTTACAAATAAGAGACCAAAAGTCAACAGCAGTTGTCTCCATGGCGACAGGACAGGGAGTGAACAGGTGTCTCCATGGTGATGAGAAGATCTTCAATACAGTTGTTGGTTACAGTGGCTAGGGACTGATTGTATCATCAGTGACAATTAAATATTTCCTATTTATATTTCAAACCCAAACAGCAGTGAGTTTTGGTGAGAGGTTTGATTTCATTTGAAGAATATATATATGATTAATCACAAAATGGAAATTGAATGTGGGCCAGTCACAAAAGCCTAGATTAATTTCAGTTAACCACAGAGCCAGCACTACCTGACACAAAAATTCAGGATAGCCTTCAGAATCTCATACTGTGTGGAAGTTTAAACAAGATTTGTGAAATAAGGGAACTTAACTCCATAAGCAAAGACTGCAGAACCAGTAAGAACAATTCCAACAAAACTGAAGTTACAGCATCTTCTATTAAAAGTACAGGGGAGAACATTTCTTCACACAGCCTCAGTGCCTGCCGAGCTTTAAACTGCTTTCCATTCACCATCAACCACACCTGGTAAATGTTAGTTCCTGAACAATTAATGACCAACGTGAACAAGGTACAGTGAAATACCAGTGCTGTGGAAGCAGATTTTTCAAATCTCATCTTCTTGTGTTTATTTGTATCAATGGTGGAGATGAAATGGGATAATTCAGTTTTGGGATCCTGCCGCTGTATATTAAGAATTCACAGTTAACCATTAATGTGCTTTCACTGATTTTAATCAAGCTACTTTTTGGGCTGACATCACCTGTAAATGCACAAAAAAAATGTAAAATGACATGGACTGTGAAACCTGCCTGTCTGTTCAATTAAACTTTGCAGAATTTTCAACAAAACCAAAATGACACCAGCTTCACTTGAAAATTAAAAATATTGCCTTCAGTCCTACAAAGAAACACACTAGCCAATTACTTCACTGTGACATACCAGAGCTAGCTTGAAGGCAAACGCCAGAATGATTCGGTCTTGCTCCTGAGCAGGGCTTGTGTGACAGGGTGTGGTACAGTACAGGTCAGAAAATGCAGTAAAGCAACACCAATGGAGTATGGTATGATATGGCATGGGTGAAATGTGCTATTGTAAAACTACAATATTTGTTCTGGACTTCCTAACTCAAGTATTACATTGTCAGAATAGGTTTGTTTCCATTGAAATATTTCCCATATTTTTTTAACAAATTACCAACAGTGTTGGCAAAAGAAAACGTGACTCAGTGCAGAGTCCAGAAACCATTGTTATGAACATATTCTAAAGCATTCTGCAGACTTCCATTCAGACAATTTTGCAATAATCAAAGTGATAATATCATTTAGAATCCAGCATTCCTTATCTCGTATTCCGTAGAACTCGAGCGAATTTCTTGTCACTGTGAATTTTGACGTGTCCTGTGCAGAATTCCACAGCATGTCTCTGAAGGACAAGCAGCTGCTTCTGACTGACAGAGGCTATGCACAATATACACAGGGAAAAGGAAGAAAAAAAAAAACCTTAGAACGTTTCATGTCTTGAGATCGTAAGCGCAAGGTAACCATCCCTACTACCATTTTCTGCATTGCCCTGCCAGGTGTCCCTCATTTTACCTACTCAAAGGAGACAGACTTAGTTATTGCTGTTTTTATTGATCAAGCATCACCTACCTATAGCAAAGTTTTTTACCATTTACCACTGTTGGTCGTTTTGACCATAACACACCATCGGGTATACCTGTCAGCGCCACGCTTGTATAACTGATGTGTGTAAATGACATGTAAGATAATTTTTCCAAAACTGCAAATAACTCGCGACGACGCTGGTTTTAGGCAGGGTCGCAGTTTTTCAGAACACTGAACTATTGCTAAATTTGCAGTAACGAGTAATTAGGTTGGTAATTTGTTTATCGCGTGAACTCTGCTTAAAAACGCAACTGGGTGGCTCCTATATTCTTACAAAGGTTTTATAGCAGAATATAAGAATTGTGAAATCAGCAATGTGTACGGTTAAATAAAATGTCTTTCGTTTCATAAACGCAGTTATCAAAATAGACAGTCGAATATGCGTTTGGCACTGAAAGCAAAAGTCAGAGGACTGGAAGCCTAACTTAATTAAAAGACGCTAATTTTTCTTGACATTTCGGAAAGAGGATCTTTCCTGCTGGACCTAGGTCAGATTAAGAGTAGGTTAAAGGTGGGATACGACGAGGCGTTTACAATATAAAGTGGCAAAGCATAACTGAAAACCACCCATTTTCGTTATTCACCTCGACATTTATCTTCTTCACCGTACATACGTTCTAGGCATGTTTAGCTCATCAGATGTACTTGCTTGCATACATTAGTTAATTTTATTTATATATCAGTACCAGTTTCATACTTAAAACGTTGAGGAGCATTTCACTGGGCGAAACAACGTCGCCCTCTATCGCTCTGTCGCACATTTGGTAAATTGTGAAAGTCACTGGCTTCAAGTCAGGCTTTACGCAAATTGGAAATTCATGGATCATGTAATTTTGGAAAATAAATTATAGTGACATACACAAGATTTGAAGCAACGTCTGGAACAAAGGAGGTTGTAATTTCTAATTCCATACTCGTCACTGGCGCAGTAACTGCCCCTGGCAGATGGAGCGATGTAGTTCGCAGCTACACAAGTTAAAAAAGTTGACTTTCTTTTTCTCGTTCCATGTTTCACACTGAGGTGCTCACTTGACTAATTTATCCAAAGTTACTGCTAATCTAAACTGATGGTCTATTTTAATTCCACAGTCAAATCTTTAAGATCATATCTAAAGTGGGGCAAAATTCAAACAATCATGACAATATTTCAGTGCCCACATTTACATTACATAACGTACATGCAATTGTGACAAAAAAAAAATATATACATCTATACACCAAAGCATTAAATATTGGTAGGAGATGTGTTTTCCCCAAGTCGCCTGTTTCCTATTCCTCTGCCTACGTTTGTTTAAAACCGTTAAGAAAGATAAATGCAGCATCTAGCATCCTATTGACAACATGTCAACTGGAGACGTGCAAAAACATAAGATTAAATAGCTTCCCTTAACTAGAGCCCAGTGCATGACTAAAACTAACTGATTTGCTATGGAGCGTTTGAGGCTTTGCTGCATCTAATTACGCTACATTGTTATGGGAAAAGTACATGGAAGAGTCGCTGACTTCACGAAAATTAAAATAACTTTTGCCTATTCTAGTCTGTGGGGTGGTAGAGTTCCCCATTTGTGTACAGGATCGAAACTTCTTTAGCAGCACTATTGCTTTTTTTTCCCTCATAAAGAAAACTGAGACATAATCTTGATAGTGGTTGAGAACTCTGAAGAACATTTGTCCACAAGTGCATCAAACTTTACATGCAGCTGATTATACTTGATTTTATTGAACTGTGTTTTTGGCTTGCCTGAAAGTGCCCAAAAACGATTTGTTGGAGAGAATCTCATAAAATATATGCACTTTAACATCAATTTGTTTTTAGTTTGCATCCAATTAGTATTGTTATATGTAAGGGCAAGGAACAACCTGCGTGCCAGTTACTTCAGTCTCAAGTTAGAACCACCTTAAGTGGACTCGTTTTTCCGAGAGCACTTACCATGAAGAAAAAGTGAAGGGTTTATAAGGCTCAGTTCACTTTCCTAACTTTCAAAGCCCTTACAGATATTATAGTTATACAGCACTTGCACAAATAAAAACTGGAGCCACATGTGTGTATGTTTTACTGGAGGGTAGAGGTCTTGTAAATAGTGTAAACCTGGCCTGAACGATGCATCAGAAATCAGCTATACAAACAGGCAGTGAACTCTATTGTCTGCAAACATCTTGACTCTCTCAGCATCCAGTCCATATTTAGTTATTATATCTGAGTAACTTCACACACTGCTCAGGTAATCAAGCGCTTACCCGTTGAGTTCTGAAACACCAACTATCTGCTGTATTATATCAACATTCGGTGCAAGTTAAGTATCAGACCGTCTACTGATGTATCAGGAAGGTGCAGGATGTTTCATGCTTTTAATGTTTTTTTTTTTTTATGAACAAAAAAGTATCCAGGATTGGTGTGAAAATAATTACTGCTCTCATATAATACAGCTGGTAAACTATAGGTTTGTTTGTCACTGTCTAGCTCTACACGAACATTTGATGGTGTCACACCACTCATCTCCACCATACATTTTACTGAGCACATGGAGTCCTTTATCTGGCTAGTTTTGATCCAAGACTCAGTAAAGAAGTAAACTTTGGGGGAAAAAAAAAAAAGGAAAACAAATTTCTGAGCTTTGAAATGGTTAACAATTTAACTACTGTTAGTTCACAAACAGACTATGTTTCCAATGGTTTTGTCTTTTTATATAAAAAAAAAAAAGCATACGTAAAATGTCAAAGCATACATACACAATGGTTTTTAACAGTTCATATTATTTGTTATTTCACAAACTTTATGTGAGCCTTAGTTCTCTTTCCAATGGTTACTAAAAAAAGGACTTGCAATTCACATGAATTTATACAATAAGAGTGAACAGGATTTGGGTTGCAAGTGGTGTAGTACTGGTGTCATTAGCTTGGAGAGTCTTGGGTAACCTCAACTCCTTCCTCTGGAATAACTCTTTGGCCACAGCATATTAAGGTCCATATTAGAAGCGCTGTCTCCAAGCTTCCACTGTACCCCAGGTGCTTTAAGTTTCAGTGACTGTATCCCAGTGCCTGGTCGTCTTGGCGACTCATCAGCAGTAGTCCGAGTAGTTTTCTTCCACATAGTTGGCTGGGAAAAGTCCAACCTTCGGAAGCATGGGAAAAAAGCTATGCTGTTCAGAAACTCAAGAACAATTAAAATAATGAAAAGCTAAACATTTCCTGTGAAGGGGGCCAGAGTTATATTCATGAATGACCAGTGATGTGGTTCCCCCAAAAGAAGAAAACATCCATCCATTATCTTAACCGCTTATTCCTGGTGAGGGTCGCGGGAAAACCTGGAGCCCATCCCAGAGCGCAGGGCAGGGGACACCCAGGGCGGGGCGCCAACCCACCACAGGGCACACACACACACACACTACGGGCAATTTG
>JABJVR010047198.1:0-27500 GCA_025773905.1 Chitala chitala | reverse complement strand
CAAAAAATGTGGTGGGTGACTTCAGTCTCTTTAAAAATTATGGCTGACCTCTTCCTGTGTTTCATTCTGTATGTTTTCTTGTTCAAAGTACATAAGCAAAGGTTACAAAGCTATGAAACCATGCATAGTATTTCATGAAAAAAAATCTTTCCATTAAAATGCATTTCGGGGAACTTTCTACCATAGGGAAACACACACACACACACACACACACACACACACAAGAGGAAGTGAGAGTCACTGACTTCGATGATCTGCATTTTTTTGGGAAATGGCAGTCTTATTTTTCAGTCACATAACCTAAAGGTGTGAGTAAAGGTAATAAAATGAACACTTGTTAAATCTTGGAAAACAGATTTGAAACATACACAACACAGGGCAACAAAAAGACCGAGGGACGACGCACCCACAAACAATTATACAATATGTTCAGTTTGGAGCTTTTGTATGGACCCCGGTACACACTATACTGCATATACATTATAAAGCCATGTGACCAGAGACCATTGGAGTCCCTCCCTGAGGAAGTTCTCATGTGTCTTACAGGGTAAACAGTCATAAACAGCAATTAAATGAACACATGTTACAGAGTCACCTCAGACCCTGAAAAGAGGTTGTCTGAAGAGCAAAGATAACTGAAGTACAAGAAGAGAATAATTTGAAGGCTTCTGCTCCAGTGTGCCTCTCTGGCCGGTCAGATGACACACGTGGAGGGAAATTCTCTCGGACCGTTCACAGTGCCATTATACCATCTATACTTTTTATGACCAAACACCGTTTTACACAAACATCCTCTACATCTATAAAAATCGTGAAGCTTTTATTTTTCAGTTTGCAACAACAGAAATCAGCTTTACCCTCCTACAGTACAAATTCCATTGTTTGGATACTTAGAATTTAAATCTACACATCTGTTATAAACTGCAGATTAAATGTAGCCCTACATACAATCTAACCATGAAATAATAATAATGAATTTTGTAATTTAAAGTGATGGGTCTGTTGAAATGGTGGTTTCCTTGAAAACTGCAATCTTCCCAAACAGGAAGTGGGGCTGCCACCATTCAATAGCTTGTACAAGGTGAATAAGATGCAAAATTAACTATTAGGTCAAACTGCCTAACTGTCTAAACCATGCTAAACGTTTGTCAGCTATCGCACTTGAAGGCTGCACTGTGAAAGCTGCTGGCATAGAAATATCAGTATGCAAGTCATATTAATTAAACTGAATACAGAATTAATTCCAAAAAGCATATACTCAACCCTGGAATGTAGGTTTAGACACATTATTAGCATGCCATGCTATCATTATAAGACTCTGCGTTTTGTATTTTAGAACACCATAGAAAGTCAGACAATGGCAGATAGGGCCTAAAGGTCAGGCTAACATTAGGAATCAATAAATTCCTGTAATACAGGTAAGCTGTCACTGATCCCAGCATGTACATTATTTCCAAGCGGCACCTCCATAACACTGGCGCTTTTCACAATTTCTTTTACTGACGGGGACAGGGTGGGGGCCGACATAATTACTGCAGAGCAGGAATGTGGACATACATCTCACTGCAGGAGGGCAGGGAAGGGGTGGCGTCACTGTCTGAGACACAGTAAACTGTTCCGACTCTTCCTCTGCCAGCGCTGGAGAGATAAGATCTCACACACTTTGGGCTCCCCCTACAGGAGCTCTTGGACATTTTAGCAGAATGCTGCCGACTGCCAAGATTGGGCGCGAGGTCACTCAAACGCGTGGCTCGGCGCCACCGTGTGACAAATGTTTCCGTGGCTACACTCGCTGCCCCCGGGCCTTACATGAGATACGGCACGAAGGTAGAATCAGACCAAAATGTGTCTGTTGGAAAGGTACACGCCATATGTTCACATGTATCAAAGCGGCCCCGTCGGTGCAGGGAAAGCTTCACAGCTGTGCGCTCAGCAGCACAGCCTTGCTGGAATGCGCGGAGCAGACAGCAGAAGGAGAACGCTGCCTTACAGCTTGCAGTTGTTTCTTTGTTGCAGGTTTGACTGAGAGTGCTTGAGTCCAGCGCCTGGGCCGGCTCTCACGTTCAACGTCCAGTAAATTTGTGAGGTACCGGTACTCTGATCTTTCCAAAAGAGATGAAGAAGAACTTCACCTACTGCCTGTTTTCATTTTGGATTTAATCTTGGAGAATATTTCTTTAGAGTATTCAATATCAGCAGCAAAGTTAGAATATCCAAAGCTACATCGAGTTACATAAACTACTTTTTAAGTGATTGAATTCAAACTCAAACACCAACACGTTATATTCAGCTGTCAAAGTGCGCTTTGTGTCATATACAATAACATCATCCAGTTCTAATAGTTTCACCCCTAGATGGAGCTGGAACTACAAGACTTCCCTGACCCTCAGCTCCTAGCCTATTATCATAGGTTTGTTCTTAAAACAAAAAGAAAGCAAAAAAAAAAAAAAAAGTTACTGGCAAACTCAGGAAAGATGAGAAAAGAGTGCAGGACCTTCAGACACTGACGAAGTGTTCACTAACGCTCCAACGACCACAAACACCCGCTGCTGGATAACAATTATTAGGGAGGAAAAAAAGTGTATCAAGTTTGTGAGGGTGTGCCTGAGTGTGTATGTGTGCGTGTGTGACAAAGACTCCCGATCACAGTCTCCTGACACGGACCAAACTGACTGTGCTAACAGCGGCTCTGCTATTGCTGGATGGTAACTGCCTTGGGAATCGTTATTCGACGGCTCTTTCCTGCATCTTCCTGCACCGGACAGCTGCTGGGAATAGAGTGCACTTAAGTGTGGAGGGAACATCACAAAGGGCGCTTCAACCACGTCTCTGCTCTGGCTTGTTGCATTTTGCCTGAAGTTAAATATTTTACTCTTTTGTCCATCCTCGTCCTCCAGCCTTCCTCCAAACCGGAATAATGTCTGAGTGCGGGTGCAAGGCATCACGGCTGGTGACACATTTATGTGTTATATTGGTGGTACTGGCATCGGGCAGCACTGGGCAGAATCGGGACCGGGGTAATGCAAGACAGTCCTGTTACGGAGGATTTGACCTCTACTTTGTATTAGACAAGTAAGTGCCCTGGCTTTCTCTGACACAAAAGCTGTGATGTCTGTCTGAACTGGCGAGTGAACTGGCAGCTGGTTGAGAGATAAGGTGCTTTGCAGAGCATCTTCTTGTGTTTGCAAGTGTGAACTTACAAGTCATTAATCGTGGGCAAATCAGAATTTGTCCTGTTGGCTGTTGAAATTGATAACATTAAGTTCTCAAGGTAATAAATCCCAGGAATACCTGTAGCTGATCCAATGCTAATAAAGTTGTACACATGATGCAGGCAGTAAGATCAGATCTGGAACTGGGGTCATACAACAAAGGAGAAAATGTTCAACTCTGTGCTTCAGTGTTGCTGAATTTAAGAAGCATCTAAATGAACGTGCTTTGCCAAGAAGAATAGTTTATTTACATAATAGAGTGACTGTCAAATTGCATGTTGAAAGTAACCTTTGTAAAGTTTGTTCATGAAAAAATACATGCATTGAGCTAAAGATACACCTCAACAACAGTGACAAATTACTTTTGCATTGCTTCATAAGAAGAAGCAGGTGGAATACTTTGATGTCTACAAAAGACTTAAATTTTAAAAAGTTTTCCTTCTGTCCTACTTTGCTGCTGAGGACATGTTTACCAGTCTGATGAGTGGGGGGGTCTGTGCCTTCTGATGCCAGGTGTCAATACTGCCCCCTAGTGCACCTGTGCTGAACATGACGAACACAGCAATATTTCAAGATGCCAAAGACCCCAGAAAGCAGCTGTCGTCCTTCACCAGAGGCTGTTCTGCCTGTGCTATCATGAGCTGATGTTGCTTCAGTCTGTCCCATTCTCATTCTATTTAGTATTAAAATTTAACTCATTTCATACAGTCATGATCATAAAATTGTGCTTTCTAGTGTGGAGCAACTGGCTTAGATGAGAGGAAACTTAAAAAAAAAAAAAAACCATGACATGAACCCACGCAGGAAACATGGCCAACATGTGGGAAAATAATCATGTACATTGTGGCTGCCTCTGCAGAGCTCTGCAAAACACAAGAACTTTCATCCCTGTTTACCACCATTTCATCGCACCTTTCTAAAAAACCTCACAGGTTGCTTTTTCGCCACGTTTACCCTGTGCTACTGATTACAGCCACAGGGTGCTTCTCATTTTCCACCAAGCCTCTTCGCATATTGGAAACACATCAGTATTTACAAGACGGGCAACAGCACGACTTCGTAACGTTACCAGATCACGTCATTTCTTTATGCATGCACGCCCGGTTTGACTATAAAACGTCGTGTGCAATTTAAAGCACTAGAGAAAGAGAATCCTATTTACACAAAACACAGATGGTCCTTTAAACAGCACTGAGCCTCAGACTAAGACAGTCACTAGACTGTGAGGAAATGGTTATTAGGCTGGATGCAACCTGATAGCAGAAGGAAAAACAATGCAGGACTCTTTTTGTTGTTGGAAACTTTGGCCCGTTACTGACCATTGTTTCTTCATAACTGGGTTTACCCTGCCCTGCTGCTTGTGCCGGTTATGAAGTTCGCCTGTGCAAAAGCGGAGATAGATTTTCCAGTTGCTATGACTCTGAAACCTGTTCCAAAGACATTTCTGTGGCGGTGTCCCCTAAAACTGGGTGGGATGGAAACTGAAGCAGTGATGTGACACGCAAACCCAAAAACCATCGGAGGCAGACGAACAATTAATACTGGGGTGTTTTTGAAGGAATCATAATTGTCTTTTACTGAACGTCGAATTTAAATATGATACTATAATAAAAAAGCCTTCATGCTTAAGCAAGAATAATTATAATTGTAGCATTTATTAGTTTTATCAGTCTAATTCTTATCAAAAACTGTTTCAAAATTAACACATTGCCAGTGGAGACTAATTTTCAATTGTATATACTTTTTTATGTCTCTAGCAACAATATAAGAAAGTGGTCTAGTTCAGCCGTGTTCCAGCCTTGCTGTATTTTGTTGTTTGTATTGAAAAGAAAACTGGACATCACTTCCAAGAGAGACAGAATATGATGAACATAATTGTGTTAAAATATTTATTTTTGTCTGCCACGCACAATCAGTGAAGTAACCTCTGGATCCCATTTGGTAGTGACTGGTAAAAATATTTATGCTTTCAGCGAGACAGCAATGAATAAACCATTAAAAAAAAACACACAGCCTTCTCGTTTCTAAATGGCTCTGAAATACACAGCACGGTCTGGCAACTGGTCAGCAAAGTGACTGCCGAACTTACGTAACATGTCACTTGTATATTTTATGAGTTTGTTGAACCAGTGCCTGTAGCTGAGTGTGTTCAGGGCAGGAGGAGAAGTTGGGAACGTCGTGTGTCTTTCTCTTGAATCTATTTCAGAAGAAATCCACTTCAGTATAAATACCATAAAATGGTCATAATGTCCTTGATAATGATACAAATGTTGATGATTTGGGGACAGAAAATTCCTTGGATGTGCTGCCTCCCTGAATTCTTCTGTTGCTTCCAGCAACCCCATTAACTAAACACCAGGTTTTGACAAATTTATCAGTGATAGACAGGTTTGATGACAGATTAGACAAAATTGGCAACTGGCATAACGAAGTAAACAGTAAATAATACAACATACATCCCCCAGCACACGCTGTAAGTGTAAGCCGATTTCTTACTCCTACTTTTCTTAAAAAGTCCAGAGTTTTACACTGTTTCCCCTGTTTTTTAAGTCATCTGTTCCCTGACCCCAATGTGCTCCTATGCTGGGTGCATGCACTCACGTGCGCGTGCACACACACAGACACACACACACCGCTGCACCTGCACTTCTTAGCTCTGAGGCTATTGAAGCCTCTTGCCATTGGCTCCAGATTTGCTAAAGATGTGGCTTTCTGACTGCTGTATGGGTTGCCCCTTCTCAAGCTTTTCCTTTCTATCCCAGAGACAGTGGATGGAAAACATGAACAGCAAGAAAAAGAAAAGAAGGATATTTGTGTTGCATCATAAAGACGTTCTTGGTTTATTGGGTTACAGAAGCACTGGAAGTACCTGCCAAAATCAGACTTGTCCCCTACACCCACATCTGTTCATGTCAAAATGTCAACACAAACTCAGGAAGATATTTAGCTCATATTGGCACGGCAACTGTTGTCACGTGTTGTCGTCTCAACTTAACTGCAAGTTAGACTTCATTCTTCTCTAGCAAGTGACATGCGTTGACATTAGCATCTTAGATCGTGATGCTTAATTTGTCAAAAATGAATAAAAAACAAAGTGGTCAGTTTTCTTTTACATGCTGGAAGTGGTTTATACCATAACCCTTCCAAGCATAACCCACAACAATCTGGAACAACCTTAGCCTGACTTTATAACACAGCACAGCCCAGCACAGTCTGGAACAACCTTAGCCTGACTTTATAACACACCACAGCCCAGCACAGTTTGGAGTAACCTTAACCTGACTTTATAACACAGCCCAGCACAGTTTGGAATAACCTTAGCATTACATTATAACACAGCACAGCCCAGCACAGTCTGAAGCAACCTTAGCCTGGCATTATAACACAGCCCAGCACAGTTTGAAGCAACCTTAGCCTGACATTATAACATAGCCCAGCACCATTTGAAGCAACCTTAGCCTGACTTTATAACACAGCAAAGCATAGTCCCCACCGTACCACAGCACAGAAAAAGGAAACAGCCAAGTACACACACAGATGGCTAATTTATCCAGTTCACATTTACACACTTCAATACATGCAAATTATACACGTAACAAAATAAAACTACTTATTCTACATGGTAACATTTCACTTAAGCATGCTCTTCATAAAGCTACATGACGCCTACAGAAGCCCTTCATGACAACCGACATAAACTGACACAAGCATTTGCAAAGGTTAGTTTCAACTTCTGTAGGTGTCATAAAAGCTAACATTGGAAGCCTATGGGTCAAACTGACATATTATCTAACTGAACCATCATAGATGTTTGCTGACACACAACTGTGTTATGATACTCTTTAGATCAAAGTGACATTAAAGGTTGTAATACCAGCTCTACACTTGAGAGTGTCAGAGTGACCTATGGTGACAGCCAGGGAAATAAACACCCAGATGAACTATTATGTATCCATGATTTTTCAAAATCCTATGGTGGGTTGGCGCCCTGCCCTGGGTGGCCCCTGCCCTCGACTCTTTGTTTCCTGGGATGGGCTCCAGGCTTCCCATGAGCCTGAATGGGATCAGCGGTATAGAGAATGGATGGATGGATGGATGGATGGATTTTAAAAACTGGAGGTCAGACAAATCTAACAATTCAGCTATATTTCCACATTTACATTCTTAGCTTTTAGTTTAGCTACATTTGTTATGTATCATATTATGTAGTTATTTTTTCATATACTGTCAAGTGCCAATACTGAATGTATGGATAAATAACCCTTTTCAATTAATCGTTATATAAATGGCTAAACCTCATCTCAAGGAAGCAGGATTTCTGCTTATGACACATTCCAAAATTACATGTCTGGAAATACTGATTATCAGGACTGAGTTTTGGAAACAACCAGCTGAGGTGCAGGCATATCTGTGTCCGATAAGAAAAGTCCCTTTTGTCCAGTTACACAAAGCTGGCCTGTTTTGGTTTCTATAGCTATAGTTTTTGAGTCAGTGCAGAGCTGATGTCTCCTCTCTTTCAATCATAGTTTCAAAATACAACTGTGTGGCAAGCCATTCTCTCTCTGCTGTGTGTAACTCTTTCTTTAAGGCACCGCATCCTGTCTCTGGTCAGTCTACATGTGGCCCAACATACGGCATTTTTCATTCAATCAGCCTACACATATTTTTTGGGCAATGAACGTATGTTACAAGTACTACACTTCCAGAGTGAATCAAAAGGCTTGAACACAAATGGAGAAAACACAGAAACCGGGAATGCAAAAACAGATTTTCTGATCTCAGAAAAAAATGCCATTGATTAAAAAAAAAAAGAAACACTCTGTCAAAGAAAGATGAAATACGTTAACGTACATAAACAGCGGCTAGGAAGGCCAGTGGATTTTGTAGCTCCTTTGTGGTGGCTTTTAGAGTCGTTTATAAGAAGTCAGTTTTACTGCGCAGGACCTACTTTCATTTTTATTTTTCTGTGTTTTTTCCTCTTTAACTAAGCCTCCACCAATCTTATTTTATTAATGTGCAACAGAACAAGTGCCTCTACAACAAACGATAGAGGTTTTTTTTTCCCCCAGATAACTGGCACTCTCTAACATCATGTAACGCTGCTGAAAATGTTATAAGATGTTCTTAGTTTAATCCTGTTATCCTTTGACCCTTATTTAATAATGTTTTAGCCAAACAAGCCTGTTCCTGTCTAACAGGTCAAGTGTTGTACCAGGAGACTGGAAACCGGGGGCTGATGAGGGATTTGTGTACAATGAGGTGCTGCATTTCGAGAAAAACCCAAATCCTGCCACTGTTTAAGGAAAGTGACTGAACAAATTCGTAAGAGGGAACAAATCACCACAGCACTGAAGGTTTTGAAACCATCGCTGAAAAAACAAAAACATCAATCAAGAGACATTATGGAATAATCAGACCATTCCACAACAACTTCACTGTCTGATTTGGACCAAATGACCGAGTCTGAAACACCTAGATTCAATGCATTGTAAATTACCATTATACATGTGAAAACAATGACAGAAGGCCTGCAAATCAAACAGTATTTCTGAATGTGGTGTCACTTTGTCACTTGCGTGTGGCCACACTATTTGTAGGTATGCTAACATTTGCTGCCCTCACTGCAGTACTACAGTACTACTTACAAAACACAGACTCACAACGGACTCTCAAAAATCCCCCTATCAGGCAAGCAAACAAAATTGTGGTAATTATTATTTCAAACTCACCAAAAATTACTTTTGGCACCACAATATGTCTGGCACCATGCAGCTGATTTAGTCAAAAATGATCCTGCCCATGTTTTCTCATCCCGTTGGCTATATGCCAAGATATCCTTGGGGAAGGGGGGGGGGGGGGGCGGTTGGAAGGCTCCATTTGGCCGAACTTCGAGGCTATGCTGGAGGGAGCCCACGACAAGCAAATATCCCTACAGCACAAAGCCCTATTCGACCAAACATTATGACCACACCCTTCAATGGTTTCTCAGAAATACAAACATCGTAAACAAGCCAATACTGAGAGGCCAGCAAGAGACATAAGCGAACAAACGTGCAGGGAGCCACCGCTGGGTTATACAGCCAACCACAGCCCTCATACAGAGGCCATCCGTCACGCTCACATTGTCAGTTACAGGTCTACTCTGTTCCTCTCAAATCCATGCACTCACTCACATGCCAAAATATTCAGCCTTACAACCATGCAGGCAGCTAAAAACTCATGGCAAAGAGAAACAGGAGTGAATTTTGGTTTTAAGTTGTTGTTAAAAACATTTGCTCATCAAGTCACGTGTGCATGACACACATAAAATAAGGTAAAGGTGCAGTTTAGTTGCCTTGACAATGGGGTTGATATTATATACGTTTTATCTGCTACCTTTCATTAATCGTTTATATTACCGAACAAGCACAGAGTCTGCAGTGGTTTTTGCTGTTCCAAAAGATGCTGATACCATAAATTTTAAACAAAAAGGTAATGAGTCTAGTCACAGTATGAAACTCGATTTAACCAATGGATCTAAAGACAAAGCGATAACAGACCATAACTAAGGACAACAGGTATGGTGCAGTTTCCAAGAGATGTAAACAGGGGTCTCCACAGAGGGTCTTGGTTAAACGGGATGCCAAATGTGGAATGATACATTCTGCAGTTTCAACAAGCATCATTCCTCTGTTTTAACCATCTAAGTATTAGATTATTACCATTCCTCATCCTTCTGCCTTAGAGCGTCCATGGGGACAATTAGCAACAGCTGTCTGGAACTCTACTTCAGTGATGGTGTCAGTGGACACTACCCTACTCTGCAACACAAGCATGTTTTCCGAGGGTACTGAAGGGCTTTGCTTTTCTAACACACTTCAGCGAACATACCACTATCAAAGAACCAGTCATTGACATACTCTACGCTTGTCACCCAACTGTCCAGGTATGATTAGGTTAATGTCCCAGCCATATCTATAACCCCATTTACCAAGCCATTTCCTCCTATTCTGTGTATAAACACACTAACCCCCCAGTATTTCACTTGCAGATCTGGAAGTGTGCAGCACCACTGGAATGAAATATACCAGTTTGTGGAACATCTGGCTCAGAAGTTCATAAGGTAAATGAAAGGCTCAATTGCTTACAGATTCCAATTCCAAAAAACTGATGGGAACCAAGAAAATCAATATGTCACATTGATGTACAGTGTTTTGTTTTTGACTAAATTCTCCATGCTTTTGAGGATTTAAGTAATTTCTTAAAATAACACACACACACACACACACACACACACACACACACACACCCCAAGTGAATACAACAGAATGAGTTCACAAAGCTCTTTCCTTCCAGATTTTGTAGTAAAACTTTCTTTACACACATTTCTTCTCCACTTGAGGAGTCCTCACTGGAGGTTATGACTTCATTAAGAATTCCTGCTCAGGAACTACAAGAAACACAACACACTATGGCCGTCTAAAACTGACATAAAAAACACTACAACTATATTTACATAACGCTCCAGGCTGGATCTTAACAAAATGTACAACACAAATCTTTCTTTGTGCTTGAAAATTTCTAAAAACTCAAATCCCTCGAAAAGATATTGATTAACCCTGGCGTTTTGTGTTGCGTTCCCTATTTCCTCATACGACTGTGTGTTGTGTTGCATGGCATTATGGCAGCGCAGGTTGACATGAACTCACTTGTTGACGTCTTCTCTCCCCCTCCAGCCCACAGCTGAGAATGTCCTTCATTGTGTTCTCTACAGAGGGCAGGATACTCATGAAGCTAACTGAGGACAGGTAAGTATAAGTGAAAGGTGAAAGGTCACGGTCATGCAAGTCATGACTAATAAGGGGTGAAATCGGAGCGACTTTGTGCCTAGTGTGGGGGGGGGGGGCACATGAGCCTAATGCTGGGATCGCATAGGAAACAATACGATACAAGTGTGGGGCGTTTAAAAAGTAATAATTATAAAAATAATACGTATTTCTTTGGATTCTCATTGCAAAATTATTGTTTTGATTACTAGATACATATTCCAGAACAAGTATTGGACACCAGATAAAAATAAATAAATAAAAATAAAAAACATCTGTGTAAAGCTGAATCATCGCAAGGCAACGCAATGTTACTGCACGCTTTGTGAAAAGACAAATGCTATTATCTGGCAAGTGAATTTTAAAAAGATTAGGCATTTAACACCTGCCTGTTATGACTGACTCTGTTGTACTGAATAACCATATACTGTGGTTGTGGAGCCCCTGAAGTAAACAGTAACAGTTCAATATACTGTCCATAATGCAGATCAGACCAAAACATTGCAGATAATTTCAAAAGCCCCCTCATAAGACGTGTGGTCTAGATGGTGACACTGAGAGTGACACGCGTCTCTGCTTTGTCAGTTAAGAACATTTATTGATGTCTGTGGTCTGTAATATTCACAAGAGGTTGGGTGGAGCAATTTTCATTATGATGGAGCCAAGCCTACAGACTGCTAGCACCACCCTGCTAATTTAAACCTCCTGGAAATGCAGAAAACGATGTTGTTGGTTCACCATAGGAACTTCTGCTGCCTCTCCCATTCATTCTGCATGTATTAAGACTGTAACTCTGTCTGAGTTATTTAGAACCTGTCTATCTAGGCTAATATTTTTATTTGATAAAAATGAAATGTATGCTTCAGCACTTTTTGTACAGTCTTTGAGTAATATGCTTTCATACACCATTGATTTCTGAGCATAATCAACAGGACCCAAGAAGCCACCATCATTAATTAAATTTTTTTCTAAAGCATTTACACAGCGAGGCTAATATCTCCATTTGGAGTCTTCTATTAGTCGACAAATTAATAGTCCGTAACTAAGTTTATGCCCTGGAAAGCTATATGCGCAAATAGCCTCAACACATGACACAATTATTAGAGCAAACACGTGTGAAGTAGGAAGCAGAAGCAGCAATTCTTCAACCTGAGGTGGTATTCATATTCAACGGGCTAAACAAATGCGCAAAAAAATGAATTGATTGGACAATACCTAAAACTAATTTACGGAGTTAGTTTTGGCCCTGTGGTGGGTTGGCGCCCCATCCTGGGTGTCCCCTGCCCTGTGCTCTATGCTTCCTGGGATGGGCTCCAGGCTTCCTGCAACCCTGAGTTGGATAAGGCGGTATAGCGAATGGACAGACAGATGGATGGATTTTTACTGCATGCTGTGGTAAACACAAATAACTACGACACACTTAACATTTCTCAGTAAGTCAGGTCAAATGAACAATTAAAAAACGTACAGAAAAAGGTAACACTTGTATGTGTAAAAATGCAGCGCCTGGATAAAGTAGGTTGGAAATTGCTTGACCAACATTTTAAGTTACCTTCACCTTGGTTAAACTCTGGCAGGTTAAGAAAATCTACAGTTGACACTGACTGGAAGGTAATTAGTAAATCTCTGCACTTGGTTTGAATTCCACCACGGGTTGAAGAAACCCTGGATTAAGACAATGGCATCAAAATGGGAAAATAGAATAAATTATTTACCCAGACCAAGTCTATATAGAAATGATCACAAAAACCACAAGTTTTCTTATTTACAAAAAAAAAAAATCCATATGAAGCATGAAAAATTATAACAATTATCACCTCCTACCTGCTGTTCCAGCCCAGAAAACCATTTAGTGCTACATGAAAAATTTGTATCACATATTTCCATTTCACATATTCTAATTGACCATACAATCAATTAGTTTGTCTGCAGACTGTTTAATGTCTGTCACACATTTAGCTTGACAAATACACATAAATCTTCCAGCACATTTCAAATAAGCTTCCCTCTAAAATAACAACAGTTTGGCACATTAATGCCGACAGTGTAAATGATGCCGAATAAAGAATTTCCGATTAAGTACGTTTTCAATGTTTTACTTAAATGCTCCTTTAAAAAAATGCGCTTTGGTTTGAAATACCAAAAATAAAACCTAAAACAGCAATAATTATGTTCACTATGAGTCTGTGGACACAATTCCGGAGACCGCCTTGCCACAGGTCTTCTCTAGATAAAATACACAACAGTAATTTTGTGCAATGAAAAACAAAATGTTTGATGAGATTTTACATCTTTTACTTAAAACCACAGTACATTTAAGCAAATTACACTATTGTCTAAGTAGTGGCATTCATATAATTTTCACTACACACCCACACAACAAAATGCAGAATAACAAGGGGGGCAGTCCTTAAAGAGATGAATTTAACATAGTTTCATGATGTGTCTAAAAAGTGAAAGCCTACCAGTTTAACAAATGCCAGCATAAAGGAAATCAGCACAGAATGTCATATTCAGTTATTTCCAGAAAGTCATAACAATATGTTTCAAAGGCATTCTGAAAATAGTAAACTTTCTAAGGTGTGAAAAAGACTATAAGTGCAGGGAAAGTTCATTATGCCAGTAAGAGGCTCAAAATTCATAAATGACACAACGCCTGTATTGTGCAGCACAACATAATGTGTTTGTCGGATGGAACACGTAAATGGGTCAAGTACATCTGTCTTAAACGCACAGGAACGTACATGTATTAGAGAGGCAGGAAATTGTAATAAAAAATAAATAATTTGTGCTCTGAACTGAACTCTCATTGGGAGAGGCTCTTTGTGGGTTGACTGATTGAAAAATGTTCATGTGTTATGTAGTAATCGTGCAGAAGGGAAAATGATCAGTTATGTCAATACTTTGGGATTTTTTATGGAGATGCGTTAAGAACAAAGGCTATCCAGACATGGAACTGCTGAAGGAAGTGGTAAAAAGTTAACAGTTAAAGACAGAATTTATGTGACTGGTGGCAGGAACGGAACAAAAGCAGAAATCTGAATGTGTTATAAAACTGAAGACGCAAAGACCAGGCTGAATAAAGACCTCAGGCCAAAGACCCATCAAGTGTGGCTGGCGTGGGTGGGGGAGAAGCACATTGTTTTCATCTCATGCATCTTCAACATGATCGGCGAGATTATCATCATCTGGAGTCAGAGCAAAGATGAAGGGGTAAGGACAGTGAAGTTAGGGAATATCTGTCTGTTTGGTAATAAAACCCACACTGGAGTTTATTTTGAAAGAGAGTTTACTTGAACATTTATGGGCAGAACTGAATTACGACAAGTTTTGCTGGGCCACCAAGTAGGTCTGAGTGTTGGATTGGTGCCATCTCCATTTAGTCATGTCTGTCAGAAGAACACAGAAGAATGATAATGAAAATTGATGGTGTTGTGAGGTTATTAGCAAACATGTGACTGAACTGGCCAGCAAGCCAGAAGATGAAATGAAATGTAAAGATGAGAACATAACAAGCAGCGGCAATGGGTTTAAAACCAGCAGGAAGGGTCAGAGAAGGACAGGAAAAATGGAAGAGATGGAAATAGGGACCTGCCAGCTCCAAGGTAATACAGCCTCTAAAAATTTGTCTGATCACGACTAACAATGGTGATGACAATTATGAAAATTATATTTCTTTCATAAAGGTGGAGTTGTCTTCCAGACAAAATGATTTGCACCATTGCATTATACTCTCACAATATTAATATTTATCACAGTCTACCCTATATTAACAGTGGGACTTTGTGTACGTTTACATGACTACGGATTGCACCACTTGGGTCACAGTCCTCATCGTCATCTAACCTACTAAAAGTGTAGAAACAAACAATGCCCTACCCAATAATGCAGGCACCTTCTGGAGAGAGCTGCACCCAGGTTGTCTCCACAATGAACTTTCACTCTCCCAGCATCCCCCTTAGCAGCAGGACAGCCAAAAGCAACAGTGAGCATTGCCGCACTGGGCCCAGTGTGCCCTGGGAATGGATGACTGGCCGCCAGGCTCAACATGCAGACAGTCCCCTGTCGAATTTCAGTGTTGAATGTTTGTCCTGGCATTCCCACGCACATAGTCCTTCAAGAAGAGATTTTTTCCCCCAAAAGAGAACTTTAATTCCTGCCATTTCCTCAAATCCACATATTTGGAACTTTTTTTTTTCCCGTAATAATCATAAATTCACGCAACTGAAAAAAATTGGTGAAATTAGGAATGTTTATACTCATATTAAATCCACTTTGTGCAAACCTGTTAAATATCTATATATATGATCATTTTACTCAACACATGACGATTCAATGCTCAAGCATAAATAAAAACCACTCCTGGAACACAAACCTGCATAAACCTGCAGCCCTTTAGTACAAGTGAAAATGCTTTACTGCATACAGGTAATTTGATCTCAGCAGTGGGGATTGTGTAGGAAAGAAGGTCGTAAAAATTAAGGGGAAATGAGAACTAAATTAAGAGAAAGAACAGCAATCAAAGAACCACATTTTAACCGTAGGCAAATAAGTCAACATATCCTCATGCTCGTTGCAGACGTTACCTGAAATATTAATTAAATGGTTTTGATTGAAGTTAAGTCCATCTGTAGCTTATGTGTTTGTGCATTTGATAGAACAGCCTCAGCATGTGGTTCCATCTAAATTACCTTGTGGTCTTCCTGCCTGTGTTGCCAGAGAGCGAATTCGCAAAGGCCTTGAAGAACTGCGGAGGGTTCAACCAGGAGGGGACACGTTCATGCATGAGGGCATCCAGAGGGTAAGTCTCCCAAAGTAGGGCAGCTAGAGCTTTCAACAACCCATCAAACCAGGCCTGCATGGAGTCAGATAAGGGGCACCCGCTGGGTAGGCTCATACAGTCCAATGTGGTGGCACTTCCACAGCCGCGCCCTCTATTATAAAGGTCCATGTTTTTCTTTCAGGCTAGTGAGCAGATATACCACGGGAACACACAAGGCAAGTCCTTTTGCTTAACACTGCATTAAAATACAGAGATGTTAAGAGAAAACAGCTTGCAAATACAACCTAGATGGAAAAAAGATTTGACCCATATATACACTGAATAGTTAAATACTTAAAAAAATATATAGGTCAAGTTTCTGCTTCAACAGCATTTATTTTTTTTGGACATCTTTGAATTAACCACTACAAGATCCCTGGCTTGGGTTTAGTGTCAGTGCAAAGCTTTTTCTGCACGTTAGACCAGCCCTGATTTAAAAGGGCAGCGTTTTCAGTGTCCATTGTGGTCACGACTTCGTGTCTGTAAACAGGATACCGAACCGCAAGCGTCATCATCGCACTGACAGATGGGGAGCTGCACGAGGACCTCTTCTTCTACGCCGAAAGAGAGGTGAGGCGCATCTAAACATGGAACACGCTGGAAGGAGAGGCCTGCTAGATAAGCTTCACACTGACACAAACCTGAGGCCACAGGGCACACTGATCCGGCAGCTCTTTCATCTGATTATTTTTAAGATGCGGCCCGGTGGAAAACAACCGGTTACCACCTTGGTCAGATTTATATCTCCAATCTGCTTCAGGAGTGTAAAAAAAAAGGCCAGGTATTTGCTCCCAATCTGGGGCATGCTTGCAAGTCTATTTCTAGAAACAACATGCAGGGTGAAGGTGAGACCAAGTATCAGCCCACCATGCAGAGGGGACAGACCTTCATGTCCCCTCCATCCTGTAGCACTGTCATGATGAATGAAAGGCTCCTGACATCTTTTTCAGTGACAGGTTGCCTTCCTCTCCAAAAAAGTCCTTCAGCATTACCCAGAACCACCTTCCCCCGACTCGCTTGAGTTTCCGTTAACATTTTGCATTACTGTAATGATTTGCATCAGCATGAGGCAAACTTCACATCCAGGCCATGATTTCAGTGACAGTGTGGCCAAAGGGAGCACACAGGCAAGGAGGATGTTGGTGGCGGCTGTGTACGGCGGGCCTTTAATTGGTTCCAGGTCCTGAGCAGCGTTTCTTTTCCCTTGTGAACACCACAGGCCAACCGCTCGCGTAGCCTAGGGGCTGCTGTGTACTGCGTTGGGGTGAAGGACTTCAATGAAACTCAGGTAAAATCTACTTAGAACATCCATTTTACTCATATAAGCCCCTCTGGCTGAGTTAATTAAGTACAGTGGGCCTTTGGACAGTCTGATTAATTCAGTTCATCATGGAGTTCATCAACTGATTTTCATACAAATGAAATGCCATTTTATGTCACAAAATATTTAATTCAATTCAAAGTATCAGAGCTCAATTTCTTGGCAAATTTCCTAAGCCCAAAAAAATTAAAATGAAACATACCAATCCTTACATTTATTAACACTGTGCATAAGTTATACCTCTGGTAATAATAAAGGCTTTCATGCCGAGTGTTCCACTTCAACACATGACCAGAAGTTTCTACGGTCAAGCTACTAACCAGAAATAGGAGTTGAAGAACAGTGACAGCTAGCCTAAATAAGAAAATTTGAAATCAGTGTCAGCCTACTCTATGGCAAAATTCCAGATGTGGGAAAACCATCCGTACAGAGCAAGAATGGCAGTCGCTGCTTCTCATTCTAATTTTGTAAAATCTGACAAATCAAAATTAATACGTTGTAATTTTAAAGCTTGCAAATCAGATTTCTCACTAGTTTTTAAAAACCATGGATCCACTTTACTAAATAACTTGAACTTTGTCAGTTTATTGGAGCTAAGACATGTATGGCAAGAAAAATGGTTGAAGTGGAAAGTGAGTCAAGGGTGCCTGATTACTTTAGAGAGCCAATGAGAGCCCATTTGGACAGTGTCATAGTGACGATGTTGTGAAGCGCAGGTGTGTGATGATGCTCACATCACAGTGTTAAATCCTGCACTTATTGCCTGTGACTAATTTGCCTTTCTTTCAGCTGGCAAAGATTGCTGACAGCAAGGATCACGTTTTCCCTGTAAACGGCGGATTTGAAGCGCTACAGGGGGTAATAGATTCGGTAAGTTCATCACCTGGTTCAGGGTCAGAAGGTTTTACAGTCAATCCTAACACAATGGGGGAGATGAAGGGAAACATTTTCAAGTTTGACTTTCCAATTTCCATAAAACTACATGTTAGAAGTACCCTTTGACATGATATTATGTATACTGTGGGCTGGAATGAAACTGCATATCTATTATTTGTTAAATCAGCAGTTTGAGATATTGGGTCCTTGCAGGTTTCTGGCTGCTTTTAGTAGAAGTCCCAATGGTCCTTCAGTCAGGACGTAGGTCAATTTTATGGGTCAGCGGCAAATTATTAGTTACGGAGATCAAGTCAGATTAACGTTAACTCCAAAACGATGGCAGGTACAATGAAATATTGTGATGCCGTTGAAATTAATTTATGACTTACGTTCTTGCTTTAGCTCACATGAAACCTTTTAAATGCAAAGAATGCTAGTGATTGCGTCATTTTACCTAAGATACATCAAGATGGTTAAGTGGTTTTAAGTGACTTTAAATCCTCATTTAAAGTCATTTAAATCCTAACACAAATCACTCAGGTATTTTACTGGATCAGTTGAGACTCTGTATAAATGGGGGGGAAGTTACTTTGGGTAAAAATGATACCTGGACAACACAAGCAGTAATGGCTTTAAATCTGATCAGGGTAGGATTGAGTTTTTCTGTGTAATAAAAACCTGGAGGAACACATATCCAGGCTATTAGATACCTTATGGTTGGTGAAGAATTTTAAGATGGGCAAGTCAGTTTCACAATTAAACTTGTAATATTAGAGACAAAAACATTTGCCAGATTTGCAATAAGGACACAATTTTAAGTTTCTGTGGTTACTGGTTACAAATGTCCGCAGACTTCTGGAATTTAGCACACTATCAAGGCACAAGCCATTAGCATCTGCAAACGAGATTAAAGTGGATGTATTTCCAATGTTGTGTTATGATGTTGTCAGTGACTTTAACGTCCAGTTCAAAAACATACTTAGAATTGTCATATACGTGTAGTTACCCACAATAAAAAAACACATTTCTGTAGAAGCCTCTTGTTAAGAGGGGGTTGGTCTTCTTCAGCTGCACTGGAGGCCATCTGGTGCTGATTAGCAGCATGTTGAAAAATCTCAGCTACGACTGAAGGAAATGAGGCACAAGTAATAAATCCATCAGGCCTTCCTTTTAACTCCACATACCTTCTCGGACAAGACGTGCTGAAAGGTCAACAGTCGCAACAGAGCAAACGACAACAATATGGAGTGATGGCAGCTAAGGAAGTCATGTACATTGTGGGAAACTCATGGTGTCTGTTGGATTATTATTGAGTTCCATGTCAGCGGACTTCCATCTGTTAATTGTTTTGGTATGTGTAAAACTGTAAGGAGCTGTGTTCTTAAGTGTTTGATCGTACAAAAATCGGACAGAGGCTGTGTTCTGAAACATCCGTGTAACAGCATATTGGAGCTATTCTGACCTCTGTTCTCCCTCGTTGCTTCCTTCCTGATTTTAGATCCTCAAGAAGTCCTGTATAGAGATACTCGCAGCTGAGCCCTCCAGTATCTGTGCAGGAGGTTAGTTAATTTTTATACATATATGTATTCACTGACATTCCATAGAACTTAGTTATAATTTGCTTCATTCTCAGAAGTGGATCGTTCCTGAAAACATCAATAATGCTTAGGCTACAAAATGACAGGTGCGCACGCACACGCACACACACACACACACACACACACAAACACACACCAGGACAACCATAGAAAGATGTGCTTTGTCAGCCCTGGAATCCTGCGAGCCTCAGATGTCTGTTCTACACCCTAAATTAACCGCTTTCCTTGTGGTAACACAGTGTTCACCCTGCATGTTCTCGGTCTGGCTTCTGTAAGGTCTACTCTTCTCACGTTCTGAGATGAATTCAAGCCCACATAACTCCATTCAAGGATTTCATTTTAGAGCTGCAGTACAAGAAGGACTGGTGGGATCTTGCCACCGAAATCTGACTTTTATTATGTAGACCATTGATTACGCTGTCAGAGTTGCATCATCAGAGCTGTAACACTTGTACTGTTGTTTCAATACGAGTAGGTTTCTTCTACCTCTTCTGTTTTCTGTGCTTGCCACAAACAGCTACTGTACAAGGTGGTGACAGGGAACAGTTTGGATCAGACTTTGCCAGTGGTTCAGCATCACTACACTGTTTTCTTTGAAAAATGTTCCCTGTGACTTATCTACATTGGTTACAGGTGTAATTTTTTTTTTCCCGATCTTGACCCAAACCAGAATCCTTTGAAGTGGTGGTGAGAGGAAATGGATTTCTGCACACTCGCAATGTGGAGAAGGTCTTGTGCAGCTTCCGCATCAATGACACCGTCACCATAAGTAAGCAGAAGTGCACCGTCGGTTCCTTATGCTCACCAACACCTCGGGGGAAGCAACAGCTGCCGTAAAACCCCAGGAGAACTTCTCTAAGCCAACATGTGAAACATCAGAAGTGTGTTAACAGCAGAAAACAGAAGCTAGACCACCATGAAAAAGCAGCATGCTGAGTACTGTGTTAATGTAACCATTTAATGAGTCATAAAGCTTGAAGGGCCTAAGAAATGCTGTGATTGATCACATGATCCACCATTATCCCAAATGAAAACATCATTTACAACCCTAACCAGTATCTAGGATCAAAGATTCTTTAATAAGATTAAGATGGGAGTATCCTCACATACACATATACATATATGTGTGTGTGTGTGTGTGTGTGTGCGCGCATGCATGTGTGTTGGTTTTTAATTGCATGGATGTTAAAAGAGGGAGAGTTACTACTACACACATAGAAGACAGTAAAGGCAAGTCATTCCTTGAGGCACAGCCGAGTTTCCAGAGACTGATTAAGACCCTTCTAATGTCTGTATCAAACATCATCCAACCAAATGCATGCCACAGCATAGCTGCGGTGGTCGAGGCACTGTAATTACAACAAAAAGGGGTAATGGATACAGCAGCCAATCAGAAAACTTGGGGCTGCAGGAAGGGGGCTTAGCTGTGAGCTTGGGACCTTTGATAGCCAAAGGAACTGATGATGTACCTATGGGGTTGAGGCTTCACTTATTAATCTTAGCTTAGTTCAAACACACTCCTTTTGAGTTCATTTATGCCATAAAGTTGCAAATAGAACAATGCGAAGTCTGTAAGAAGCTGACACGGTAGAAATATTCCCAGCAATTTTTTAAGAGGGGATGTGCAGTAAGTAAATATTTTGAAGCTTTAATCGGGTGGCAAATGGTTTGGGGGGGGGGGGGGGGGTTAGCTGAAAATGATCCAGGGCTGTAAACATCAACGTACTATAACAATGCTGCCAGGAAAAGCATAAAGTACATCTCAGAATTAATGCCTTTGGAATGTCAGAAAACACATTCACCCTAAAAACTGGCTTTTCACAGTGCACATGAAGCAAACCAGTTTGTATACAATAAATCCCACTCAGATAAGCAAGAATCTTGGAAACTATTTGTGCACAGGAAGTTGCCCCCACAGTCTGATGGCGCTTGTTTATTCTAAAACAGCCTATCAGTTGTTTAGGACAGGGAGGTGTTCTCTGAATAACACGCGATTCTTGCTGTCCCAATCATGCCATGCACACGCTGTGGTCTTGGTCTAGGGTTGAGCACTCGCACTGCTAGTGTCTGTAGACTCCACGTGCGAAAACATTAGCGTCAGTGTCAGACACAAGCTCCTAACCACCAGCCCTGGCTGATGGATCAGGCCAAAGGGACTCGTTCAAGGGGATCTTGGGAAAGCTGCCACGCTGAACTGAATGTGTTCAGCGCGCTTGAGGCAATGTCTCCCAGAGGAGTATCGAGCTTGCCGAGAGGCATCCCAAGCATTTTGCCATTTCCCATTCGTAAGCCGGAACCAAGACTGTCCCAAGGAGCATTGTCCATGAAGAATGAACATCAGACAGTGCTTCTTGTAGGAAAACGGCACCAGACACCGTACTATACCTCGGAGTTTTGCCTGTGGAAGCTGCTCGGCATTAGTCAGAAATGGAAAAAAATTTGCCAGATGGGGGAGCATTACCGGATATGTATGTCTTTTAAATCAACCTGACAAACATGGGAAAAGCTTTGTGTACATCCCTTCTTGAAGATAATGATCAATTTGCTGAATTTGTTTATCAAAAGGCAGGGGCAGTGAAAAGGGACACCATTTCTGATGTGGTCTACCTGTTCATCTCGCTAGTCCTCTCCTGTTGAGGATCTACGTCAGAGTTCTCCACTATCTTCCCAACACTGTGTCCTGTGCACTACTCCTGCACCCCATTGATTGCTCAGACCTCCGTGCCGCCACATTGGTGAGCCGTAAATGTGACTTCTGGCTCCACCTGCCTTGGCTGAGAATGCTAGCTGAGAAACCGCTCTGTTTACCACCCAGCATTCTCTGTGCTCCTTCCCTCACCATCCTGCACGGTCCTTTTATAAAAAAAAAAAAAAAATAGCATTCGCAGAAGGCCGGTGTCTATATCCTCAGATCTGGGGTATGTTCCACCAGAGCCAGAATAAACAGGCAGCCATGGGTGAAGACCTTCTGCTGCTGTTTTCCATGGAGGAACAGGGAGGGGGAAAGGCCCAGGTTTTCAAAAACTGCCATATTTTGCTTTTCTTTCCTATTTTGTTTCAGTATAAATTCTCCCTTCCTTTCAGATAAATACAACCTAATATGTCAAAGGGAACTACATACAGATGCATAGAAGCACAGGATATACATTTATGATTACCCCCTTCTTTTTATGGGCAAAAGTCCATCAAAATGCACAAAAATATATGCTTAGTCAAAACACTCAAGTCAACTTAAAGCTGCAAAGCTATTTGAACTATATTTGAATCAGGTATATGTGGAGAAATGTGTGAGGCTTAAATACTGTGATGCCCCCCAGTTACAAATGACATAACACTACATTTTTCGAGCGTCCAAGAGGCTGAATCTGTAAACCAGCTTTTCTAAGTACAGTCCTACACCTTGGACTGTGGTCTGAGTTATGCAGAACCTTGATTTGCAAAGCTGGGACAAGTGTCAATGTTCTGGCAGAAGCCAACAGGACCAGATGGTGCATCCCAGCTGCCTGGTTCATAAGCTTTGTGCTATTTCAAGACATGAATGTGTAACCTGACGTTTTTCTGCATAATAATGTCCCAAACAAGGGGGGGGGCTCCAGTCAACTGTCCAGTTAGTAAGATGCTTAATGCATCTAAGGATATCACAGTGACATGCTGGGGCCCTGAAGTCACCAAATTCTTCTGGCAACATTCTGACCAATTCCACACCAGTGCTGTCTGTCCCTCACAACACCCTGCTGGGGTCAGTGTGACAAACGGTCCTTGGCTGAGAGTCCTACAGGAGAAGATAATATTTATTCCCTGGTCTTAAAGGTTTTGCCCTGGCCTCCGTGCTGTGAAACAGCAGGCTATAGGCAACAAAGATCTGAGAAAGAAAAATGGCAAAGAAATTAAAAGGCAGACAGAGAAACTGCATTTTAGTGTTGATGGTCTTGTTTCTTCTCATGCTTTTTGTGTCTAGTGAAGAAACCACTGGTTGTGAAGGAAACCTATCTCCTGTGTCCTGCACCAGCTCTCCATGAAGTTGGAATGTAAGTGAAGCCCAGTCTGTTTACAGTACAAACGCTGCTTGCCTTTGTCAGGCTGTAATGTTCTGTGCCACTCCTCAGTGTCCCATTCCTGCACACAATGTTACTGTTCACTTCCTGGAGATGTGCTGCTCTGTGTTCGAGCAGCATATGAACTCTGTCTGTGTGTCCCGTTGCCTCCGGTTGGGTGGGCGTCATCACCATTCACCTCATGTCCCGTCATGCTGAAGGTCGGCCTCCCTGGATGTCAGCATGAACAACGGCCTGAGTTTCGTGTCCAGTTCGGTCACCATCGCCACCGTGAGCTGCGTGAGTGCCGTCTCTTTGTCCTTCCTCCATGTTCCGCTATTCAAACATCTTTAGACCTCGTAAAATTTCCTGCACAGGTGATGACAAAGATATTCTGGACTCAATGTCCTTGTGGCTAGAACACTTGTGAAACTCTAGTGAAGCACTAGTTAAAAAAATATCCTCTATAAAAGTGTTTTAAATTACCATTTATTTTTATGCATTCATTCATCTAATTTGCCTCTACACATGCTGACATTCACGTCATATATGTGAGTACTGTATGTACGAATGCAGGGCAGCGGTACAACTGATTTTCCCTTCCATCCACCACTCCCGGTCCTCCCCACTCCCTAGTCTGATGGGACCATTCTGGCTATTGCTCTCCTCATCCTGATGATCCTTCTGGTTCTGGCCCTGCTCTGGTGGTTCTGGCCTCTCTGCTGCACAGTGGTGAGTCGGCTTCTCGCCATTTTTCCTAGCGAACGTAGTCTCATCTTGGGATGGGAGCCAAGTGGTCGGGCATAGACCACACATGGGAGAGAGAGCGCATCCGTGCAGCCTACATCATGTTAGGTTCACTGATGTCCTTTACAAGGGCAAAGGCAATATCACCGAATTATGGAATAAACCCAGTATGTTTGTGTCTGGAGTTTCAGCAGTCATATACAGGGCAGGTTTGTGAAGACTATTTTACTTCTAAGTACTACAACAAATCAGCTTATCATTAAAAAACATCTGGGTATAAAAATGCACTGTAATCCTCTTTGACCACATACCATCTACAGGGTAGGTCAGAATGTGACCATATCAGTACTGCTTAAAAAGGAAAAATGTCTTCATTGTTTCTAAGACTACTTAAGTAATTGCAAGGTTAAGGAAAATTCACTTCCTTTGTTCTAAAAAAGGCAGGTGTCTTGCCTGGTGACCTGTCTCACCTCCTATTATTCAACGGTGAAAGCACAAAGCTTAAGAGAAGACCGTGCATCAAAGGTTGTATTCATCAAAGGAAATGGCGACATGGAGACCGTGGTGTCCACGGTGAAGAACAGTAACCAGTAATGCATAAAAACGCTTCTCTTAAATAGGAGGAGCTGACGAGAAGAGCAGCTATCTGAGAACGCAGCCTAGGTATGAGAAAACATTTGGGAAATTCAGATGTTGGAAACAAAGTGGAGAAACACAACTGAAAAATTGCAGTGAGAAGCTTGCTGTCTTCATGTTGGACTGCACAGCCTAAAATTCAGCAGAGATGAAAGGATAAAGTCAGTGCTGGAAGAGTATTGAAGGCCGGAACATCCAAAAACTGGTGTCTCAAGAAAGGAAGAAGCTAAGAGAGGCAATGGGCGGAGTATTAATGTTTTGGAAACAGGCCGGTCCCAAAAGGAGGTTGTCTCTGGGTCGGAGGAGCAAAGGCGGCTCTACCACTGCCACCATCTATCTGGACTCTTGACACTATCAGAATGACATTAACTGTGCAGGAGATTGTAATGCACATGTGTTGACACTGGCTCCAACAGTTTCCTGCTAAATGTCCCACTCCAATCAATTCCAAAAGCAGCCACAGCTGGAAAAAAAAAAAATGGAGACACTGTATGTTTTAATATATTTACTCCTGGTCTCTCACCATACTTAATTACTTATGGTTATCTCACTCTCCAAGTACGTTCACATTACTTTTTTGGTGCTCATTCTACAGGACTGTTTAATGGCATAATGCCCAGTTACTGTTGGAAACTGGCATGCGCCTAATATTTGGGAAAAGGGCAAAGGAAAATAAAGCGATTTTCCATACATGACTTGTTTAGCAGACACCCAAATCCAGCTTTACTGACAGTATGTGCAGATTTACATTTTAGACATTCTGAATCCAGGTCAGAGAGCCACAGATTTACAGGAGGGGCCAAGCTAACAGCAGCAAATGTTAGCTTAGGGGTTTGAAAATGTCTCCCAACTGGAATGTAGCCCTCACAACTTTAACTTATAAACCATCTGGTGCCCAGTGTTGGACTGAAGTGTGCCAGTTAACTTTTAATATTTTATGCAGCTGGTAATTTTAATTTTATAGTACTTTATTAATCCCAGAGGGAAATTACTTCTCTGCATTTGACCCATTCCCAGAGGGGAGCAGTGGGCTGCCAGCCACATGCGGTGCCCGGGGAGCTAGCACCGAGTGTCTTGCTCAAGGACACACCTGACTGTGCTGGGATTCAAACCAGGAGGCTTTAGCATCCCAACTTGATGTTCTACCCATTGAGCCTCCAGGTCACTTAAACAGTTTTACAATGATCAGTGAACATTCATTAAAGCAACAAAGTTCATTAAACAGTAAGCTTATTTCTTTTCCATTTGACAAAGGATTTCCGTTTTCCTTTCATCTGCTTTGACAGTTGTCTGCCATAACTAGTTACAGAATGGAGACAAAAAGAACAGAAAACCCTGCAGTGCTTGTGTGATGCTAACAAGTGCAGGAATCTGGCCCTAGATGCATATTGCCCTGTGCCGACTGCAATTTGGGACAGTGTCCAGATGGGCTGCACATTTTAGAACACTATGACGGCCTTGTAAATAAAAAGAAAAGAGGAAAAAAAGGAGGAGAAAAGAAAAAAAACAACCCCTCAGTCATGTGTTTTTGTGAAATCCAGTTTTTCTGGCTCAAATTTAACCCGTTACTCAGAGCATGTGACACACAAAGGGGGGTGAGGGGGGGTTGGAGTGTAGGCCGTATTCTGCGGCAGGAGAGAGCAAGTGTTGTAACATGTCAGCACTGGTGTGACTGTCCCTCACACCTGGCTTCTTCCCAACAGATCATCCACGAGCCCCCTCCTCCTGTTGTGGAAAGCAGCTCGGTAAGTAAGAGACACTCGTTCATGTTGTATGCAGCCGAAACGTCCACAATCTCCAGATGTTGCGTTTTTTGGCCGGGCGGCCCGCACCGTGTCAGATGTTGCCTTGAGTTAAAACAACCGAAACCCTGACTGAGTTCTTGCATAATGTCACTTTTCTGTTTGTTTTGAAAAACTAAAAGCTTCAGTTATATGCTTTCACTTTATTTATGACAGGGATTTAAAATGACTGCCAGTGTATTTAATGAAGAAATAAAAATAATCGTCACTGGTAGTTAGTTATACATGCTTTCTACATAAAGTTGCTTGCTGGTATCCTTCCTTTAATACATCACCTTATACTTGACCTGCCATTATAATCAGTACTACATATTGTGGCAATAATAAATTTGTCTCGTGAATAATTGTAAAGTATGTATGAACATCAGTAAGGATATTGTAAAATGTAAAATGGAGTCATTATAAGCCATAGAACAGCCTAAACGGATGTACGGTCTTCAGAAGTGTTAATCCTGAACCAAGCACCCACTTCCTTACAATATTCCTATATTCTTCGATGAGCTAAAAAAAAAACAAAAACACCAAACATATCGTCTTTGTCTTTGTATGTGTGTGTATGTACATATATATATATATATATATATATATATATATATATATATATATACACACACACACACACACACACACACAGATATATCTCAAGC
>JABJVR010047197.1:0-28607 GCA_025773905.1 Chitala chitala | reverse complement strand
GTGCTCTGGGATGGGCTCCGGGTTTCCCCGCGACCCTCACCAGGAATAAGCGGTTAAGATAATGGATGGATGGATGTACTATCATTTTCATTTAATGGAATTACTGTTTAGCATGGTCGGTCTACCACACTCAGTGGACAGTGGAGATAGGAATCTACATCTATAATGAAATTATAAGGAAATAACCTTTAGAACTGACATAACATTAGCCTTATTTAATGTAATTTATTTGATTAATAAAAAGAAATATATTTAATGATTGCTAATGGGAAAATTATATGACAGGGCAAGAGTAATTTGTGTCGATGACAGAATATTTAACACATAATCAGTCTTCAGGCGAATACCTGGGATGTAGAGATGAAAACTACTGCCAAAATGAGAAACTGAGAGGGAGATGGAAAAAATAGAACAAATGCACATTTGCAAATACTTCTAGTGAGAAAGCACACCAATAGCCTGAAGCCAGAAGAGGATATGTCAGACTTTTAATAATCCAGACTGCAGTCATTAGTGTGTGTTCAATTAACCAATGCATATACCTAAAATACCTTCCTATGGTAACTTGACACACTGTTGTTTTGACCAGTTTATCGCTGTCTGTATTGGTTCAGCTAACCATGTGACTGGAGCTCTCTGTGAGCTCAGGCATCACCCCACTAATCAAATGAGCTGAGCCTGAGAACACTGAATGACCCAGTGGCCAGGATGAGAACACCTTTCCCCAGGACACTGCTAAAGATGTCATTCCCTCTACAGGTAGCAGAGATGTTGCTGTAATTATGTGTACTTTACCCTTGACCACTGTGAAGTTCTCCGTTTTATGTTTTGTTTTCGTGGCCTGGTGTGCCCGGCTTTCCCCACTCGCACACCAAGCTCCTCCGTCTTTGGGCAAGAAGCTGTACGAGGGGGACACAAGTGGAGACAAGTTACCAGTGTGCCTTTGCTTTGTGGCCCCTCTGGGTTCCAACCACTGTGTCTCAATGCTGCACTTCTGCAGCAGTGCACTGGGTCACGTCCCTCCTACCAACATTTTCCTTGTTAGCCACAGCTTTTAATAAAAGGCTTTTCTGTTGACTTAAGAACATCAGTGCAGATTTCGCACAATTGTGAGTAAAGAGTTTGTGATGGCTATTCACAGATCAACTTGTAGAATGGCTGAGAGGTCTAAACAAACTAGAGAGAAGAACCTGAGGGGTGTGAGAGTGTGCCTGATTGCTGAACTGGGAGTGCATTCTAGTATCCAGTCCATATACTTCTCTTTAAATTCACAAGACTTTGACCTACCTAATGATATTTAACTAGCACGTGTGAAACTTTGTTCTTATTGCATTTGTTCAAAAGAAGAAGTATCTGTGTATGTGTTTGATCTTTTATGCTCTTCAGGAAATGAGAAATATTTATTATCATTTCAACTGTCTCTGTGGAATAATTTTAATGAATTGACAATGGAGTCCAATTCAGCACTCTGTAGTAGGAGGAACTGATGTGAAAGTCTTTGTTTGCATTGCTCTGTTAATGACCTTTTCTATTAGCTATTGAAGACTTTTTACCTTGTGTTGAGTATTTTGTTGCCCTTCTGAATATGGTTGGATGTCTATTCTTATCTTTTTTCTTTTTGCTGTGTGAGGTTTGATGCTGAAAGCTCTGCAGTTAATGCATTTTAGGAGCTAAGTAGGTGTCTTGTGCTTTAATTCCATCTCATCAGGGCACACATTGATCTGTTCTGTGTATTCCCCATGCTGCTGTCTGCGGTGCTAATTTAGATCGTGGGGAGGTAGAGCTTAAATCAGTGTGTCGTCTTGTAGTCCTCAGCAGCAGACTTTTCCTACCTTCATTCCTGTGTCTGCTGGTGTTCAGAGGGAGGATTGATAAAGCAACCTTTTCTGCCTGTGTTGTTTTTGGGTGGGGGGGAGTGTCACTCCACTGTAGGTGCTGTATACTGGTGTCAGTCATCTCTGTGGCATAATCTGGGTGGACGACTTTATCCCCCACCAGAGTCCTTATCTTTTTCCACCTGACATTCCTCCCGAACTTGACTTATTTTGACTTTCATGTTTGCTAGTACATTTGTGACTTCTTTTTTACAAATGAATGATATAGTATTGCAAATCAAATTTAATCCAGTCCCATCAAACACTTACGAGTCCTCTTCCATAAACACTGAAATGCAGGCTGCTCTAAAGATGCAACGAAGGCTCAGTCATCGCCAGGCAAGTGGCACTGAACTTGTCAGACTGCTTCACTCCTTATTTCTTATACAGTAGAAAAGCTTTATCTCCTGCTTATTTTTGCTCCTGTCCTGTCCTGTTTGCCTGTTTCCTTCTCCTCACTCCCCTTCCTCTCCATGATTCCAGTGCCCTATGGTAGCATCTTTATCCACCAGTGCCTGCCGTTTCTTGTCATCTCTCCTGTCTTTCCACCCCGCCCTCTCATGGTCTGACTTTTTTCAACTCTCTCCCACTTGCTCTTTGTCACCAGTGCTGCCTCCTGCAGTGGAAACCGGGCATAGGGCTCCTCAGCATGGGGATGGAGCACTATCAGAGGTGATTAAATCAAGTCCCCACCATCAGTGTCAGGCCCAGGCTGAGTGCTGTAATGGGAGAGCTGGTGCCCAGGCTTCAGTCAGAGGACAGGCCTAGGATTCAGGGCATGCCTGCTGTCCACAGAGGAACATCATTTATTTCTGTCAGGTTGTTACTACTAAAGATACTATCCAGCTACAGTAGGCCCATTTTAACTTGTAAATTACTCATTTAATCTTTGTGAGATATTTACTAATGTGATAGCAGACTCAGTGGGCAGGGCTTATATGAACAACATTTTCACTTCAAATGTGTCAGATTTTCGTAAATTAATGTGTAATTGCTGTTAGCCACACTTTATAAAGTCATCAAAGAAATTAAAAACCTGGGGAAGCCTTTCATGTACAGAACACACAACATTGGCTGGTTGCCTTTTAACACAAAAAAATGTCATGCTGCACTTAAGAGGACAAGTGGGGTATGTGTTGTAAAGGCAGCTAGAATAAGAGTGTTTAAGAGGCAGATATTGCCATACTATTTATCGTCTTTTCAACTGTTACCGCTGTTTTCATTCATACTGCTTGCTATTGTTGTTTGTTATTGTTTGTTGGTGACATATTGCTCTTACATACACTACATTGCCAAAAGTATTAGGATACCCCTCAGTGGATTAAACCATGGTACTGTGATAGGTTGCCACCTGTGCAATAAGTCCATCCATGAAATTTCCTTGCTACAAAATATTCCATGGTCAGCTGTTAGTGGTATTATAACAAAGTGGAAGCAACTAGGAACAACAGCAACTCAACCACAAAATGGTAGGCCATGTAAAATGACAGAGCAGGGTCAGCGCTTGCTGAAGCGCACAGTGCGCAGAAGTCGCCAACTGTCTGCAGAGTCAGTAGCTACAGACCTCCAAACTTCATGTGGCCTTCAGATTAGCACAACAACAGTGTGTAGAGAGCTTCATGGAATGGGTTTCCATGGCTGAGCAGCTGCATCCAAGCCTTACATCACCTAGTGCAATGCAAAGCATTGGATGCAGTGGTGTAAAGCACGCCGCCACTGGACTCTAGAGCAGTGGAGACGTGTTCTCTGGAGTACCGAATCATGCTTCTCTGTCTGGCAATCTGATGGACGTGTCTGGGTTTAGCAGTTGCCAGGAGAACAGTACTTGCCTGACTGCATTGTGCCAAGTATAATGTTTGGTGGAGGGGGAATTATGGTGTGGGGTTGTTTTTCAGGGGTTGGGCTTGGCTCATTAGTTTCAGTGAAGGAAACTCTTAATGCGTCAGCATACCAAGATATTTTAGACAATTTCATGCTCCCAACTTTGTGGGAACATTTTGGGGATGGTCCCTTCCTGTTCCAACATGACTGTGCACAAAGCAAGGTCCATAAAGACATGGATGAGCGAGTTTGGGGTGGAGGAACTTGACTGGCCTGCACAGAGTCCTGACCTCAACCTGACAGAACACCTTTGGGATGAATTAGAGTAAAGACTGTGAGCCAGGCCTTCCCGTCCAACATCAGTGCCTGACCTTACAAATGCGCTTCTGGATGAATGGTCAAACATTCCCATAGACACACTTCTAAACCTTGTGGACAGCCTTCCCAGAAGAGTTGAACCTGTTATAGCTGTAAAGGATGGACCAACTCAATATTGAACCCTACGGACTAAGACTGGGATGCCATTAAAGTCAATATGCGTGTAAAGGCAGGCGTCCCAATACTTTTGGCAATATAGCGTATATCAAATAATCTCAGCACTCTTTGAAAGAAACCCCACATGTTTTAAATCTCCACAGTGTTGTGTAACTGTGAATATCAGTTTGCCATCCTTATGACAGCTGCTTAACTAAGTTGCTGAAGTTTGTTTTATCAAGGGATGTCTTTGAATGTATATTAGAGGTGGAAATGTGTTTTGAACAGAGAATGTGTGAAGTCTGATCCAACTGTTTCTCTAATCAGCATTCCTGCTCTGCTGCAGAATCATTGTAACAAAGCCTTCAGAGACATACTATAAAGCCTTACTCTTTTTAAGTGTCTTTCTACTTGTACCACAAATCATTGGAAAGTGAGGCAAGGTGAAAACAGAAAACTACTAAGAATAATTCTAGGACAGACTTTTGTACCTGTTTCCTTCAGACGACTCACCAGCACCCATGTTTGCAAAACATTTTCACATTACAGCTGCTGCAACTACATGAGGGATCCAGTAGTACAGATGTGCAGTGGTACACTGTGTAGCATCAGATGCAAATTTTCCAGTACTGCATATATGCAGTGGTAGTCTGTATAGCAGCAAATTTCCAGTAGGCTTACTACAGATGTGCACTGGTAGACTGCATAGCATCAAATGCTAATTTTCTAGTACTACAGATGTGCAATGGTAGACCACATAGTATGAAGTGCTAATGTTTCAGCAGAAATGTCCTTATATAGGATGCATAGTATGCCTTAGGATTACTCCCAGGGACCACAAGAAGAACCTTCAAAGCATGGATAGTCTGTTTATTACTGTGAACAGTCAGGTGAAGAATTGCGTTAGCATCTGTCTGTCAGCAGTCCCTCACTCAACCCAGTAGGCTTTCTGTCTCTCTCCTCATTTATAAACATTGGCTGTGAAGTGCCACTGTTGCTGGTGATACACACACGAGTTCATTAGCAGACACGATGATGTGGAGTGGTGCCCCAGTGCCCTTGTGCCATCTGTGTATATGTGTGTGTGTTATGATTAAGATTGTCTTTATTATTATACTCAGTACAATGAAATTTGGTATCATCTCTCTTATGAAGGCTCAGAAAAGAAAGACAACAAAAAGTGATCTCTTAGCTCTTTGTGTGTGTGTGTGCGTGTGTGTGCGCGCACGTGTTTATAGAGCTCAGTGTAGGGCTCAAACTGCTGTAGTCTGAACCGTGTTGTACTCCGACTGAGTGCTTGGGCCAAACTGCAGAACTTCTGAACCTGTCTGTCACTTACCTAAAGTCAACTGATGTAAAAGATAAAGGTGTACAGTAGCGAAATAATTTAGTTATACATTACAGAAGACAAGATGCTTTCGTATTTTTTGAATCGTAGATCACCGCATGGGAATCTAGCGAACAAATGCAAACCAGTGTGTCAGTTGCAGTGGGCCTGATGTTTAATGGCAAACGCCATGCCAGTGTTTTTCTGTTTAACAGCAAGCAGTTTTGTGTGGGTAACGTGTTGTTGGCACATGTTTTCTCAAGCAGTGTGGTAGCCTTTAAACTTTGTTGGGTTTAAATTAAATTACATTTAATTGTTATAATCACTTAACAGTGGAGGTAAAATTAAATATGACAATAAATTCATTTAAAAAACAATAATGTGCATTAAAGCTGTTTGTTACAGCTCTCGCTCAGTGGTTTGTGCAGCTGCCCACTTCTGGATGTCATAAGGAAATGCACACAATTGCTGGTACAAATGTGGGGGCTTCTAGATAAATGTAAAGACAAAAGGCATAGAATACAGACCTTTGTAACATGGCATCAAACATAAGACTGCACTAAACCAAAAACACAATAACTCAGCAGGAAGTAAAGCAAGTATTCATCCTAAATAGATTATCAGAAGAAGACACAACTGAAAATAATGTGTACACATAAGTAATGGGGGTGGGTCTAATAGGTACATGTTTGGCTGCCCTTTTTTCATAATGCTCTGGAGTTAAAAAATTTATTGTAGACCATTAACCATTTTGAATCTAATATATAACTTAATTATGGAAAGTGCTGAATGCATTTACAGGCCTACTTCAAAGTACTTTATCTTCTTTTAGAAGAAATAATAAAGTTTGGATTGGCATAGTTTTATGCGCTGCCCAAATGATTCAGAAATGGAGATTACACACTAGACTGATTAGACACAATTATTGCCTGCATGAATAATGAATGTGTCATTAACATTCAGAGTGGCAGCTCCGTGGGTTATTATCGTGGGGCTTGGGTCAACTATATGCTATGTAGTGAACATAAACGCCATCCAGATGGATATAGATGGATATGATGCATTCTGTACATCTCATTATCTAGGAACACACCCAGCTCTGCATTTCCTGTTAATTTGCTTCTTTGTATAAACCCAAATAATTATTCCATGAGCCTCTACACATTCAACCACACTGACATGTTAGCAGAACTGCTAATTCACGCAGCCTGTGATAAGAAAGGGCGGTGTTTACTGGACTGGGGGAGGTTTTCCTTCAGTGCCTTTAACTCATCGGATTTACCTGATTTATGTATATGTGTTTATTTTACGATTGGGGTTATTCTTATTCCAATCTTGACTGTTTTGTGTCTGTTGCCAATACCTGAGAGCTACCAAACCGTCTTTCAATGTGTAAAACAATGACGATAAAGATGTTATCTTGTTTTATCGTGTCTTATCATATCTTACCTTACCTTACCTCGTTGCCATCATCACATTGTCATTACCTGGTTAGAAATGACATAGACCACATTCCACTAGCCATGTATGCAGCACCTGACCAGCTCTGTGACCACTGTAGACCTCTGCCACACGCTTAAACAATCTCCTTGTTTGCATGTGAGCCTTTCCTGTGCCTTATCCTTCTTTTGCTGTCTTTCTCTTCCTCCCTGCCTGTCTGATGGTGTCTCAGTAATGTTGACACTAAGGAGCTCTGTGGTGAGTATAACTGGACTGTTTGTTAGCTCTGTGTATGTACACCCTTAGCTGCATCTCCCTACAGCATAGCCCTCCACCCTAATACTCACTCCCCTCACCCTCCATGCTCCCATAGCCCAACAGGTGATTTGGTCTAACAAAGTGCGAGAACATCATGATTAAGGAATTCAGCTCCTTTTGAATGTTCACAAGCTTTCAGTAAAATTAGCGATCAGAACTAAATTACGGCACATTAAATTGAGTTGACATTTAATCACTCGAGTCACAGGCAAAACAGAAGACAGACAAACATCAGAATACTAAGTCCTGTGAACAATGTGGTCAGTCAGCACTGGTTACAGTTTAACACACAGCATGATATTTTTGAATAGCTTGGCTAGTATAAAAAAACATAATAAAAGGATGCCTTGGCCGTTACTTGTATGTTTGTGTGTAAATGTGACTGCAAGTCCAGGGGCTGTGCTGGGAAGTCACTCTTGTATTACCCATGTGGCATTGCTCCTTCTCCAGACTACTTTGCCAAGCACATGGGCGACTATGAGGGTGTGCTGGCCTCTCTGGAGACCCTCAATCTCTCCATTCTCAAAGCCATGGATTTCACCAAAAAGGTGAGTGTGTAAACTGCAGTCTGTTGCTTTTGTGTTGCTCTTTTTTATTGCAGATCAACAGTGCCGTTAATAACTCATTGACCAGTACAGTCCTCAGCTTCTGAAGCTCTGCCTTCCTGCTGCGTTTTCAGCTTTAAACATTACAGCTGTCATATGCTCTTCAAAATCAACAGCTGTCTTTATACTTTGTGTGTCCTTCTTTATTCTCTCCCAGTTTTTCTTAGTTGGCCTTATGTTTTTTTATAAATACCAGTAACTAATTTGTTGTGGTCACCCAATAGTGTGATCAGTCATTATGTAATATGTACTGAAACGGCTTTGTGTAAATGAAGCAAATTGAATTTTCCTATTTTAAGACCTGGGTGAGAAATAAGAAGTAAAAAAGACAAAGACACACACACACACACACACACACACACACACACACACACACACACATTTAATTTGTTCCATACTCAGTTACGACCCTTGTGTTATTGTTAGAAACATGTTAAATAATAGGAAAATTGAAAATTGAAGATTTGGTGGTAGATTTCCTGCCTGCCATGTGGGAGGTTTATGAGTGCCTAGGGAAAGTCTAATCCTAAAGGAGGAAACCACACTCAAATCCATAGCACTACCTCCAATGCAGTCTGTTGTTTGAGCCAACAACCTTTGGCAGTTTCCACAACCTAGAGGGCATAAAATGTCATAGTTCAAAGCCCTTCCCCACATCTCAGTAAGGTAAAGACAGACTTTCTGTTGCCTTGGCAACCCAGGATCTCCCAGCCTTTGTGTCTAGATGTGTATGGTCTTCCTTGTACGGGCACGCTATAAAGTCAACAACTGAAAAATGCATTACTGCTATAGCTTTTGCCATGCTCTACCACTGTCAACAAATGTTACATATGTTTAGAATTTTTTCAAGGAGGGGAAGGAAAAATGAAAGAATCCAATTTCAAGTTTATATCCTTAACTCATAGTTTGCTGAAGTCCGTTGTATTTTAAGAATATAGCAGGTCGTCAGCAGGACATAAACATTTTTCTGTTTCCGGTTTTGTGATTCTGTCATTTGTTTGTATGCATTTATTTTAACCAAAGGCTTGGATTAAACATTATTATCTGTGCCTTGATTGGAAGGCAGGACAGTTATCATTCCACCATCAGAAATGAAAAGAAGCATTGTGCATCCTCAGCTGTACATTTGTCCACATGATTATCATTGCCTAAATTCAGACAATAATTTTGTTGTTATGAATTGAATTGACAATGGCCATGTTTACACCAAATTTTATTATGAAATTTGTAGCCTGGCTTAATTGTGTACATGCACGTTTCATTTTAATTTACACAGATTTATTCGCAAAGGCTACAGTTAGAGAATGGTCCTGTTCACTAGCTGGCTGCATTGACAACATTTTGGGTTGGTCCTGTTGACTGATTTCCACAGGTTTGAAGCAAAGGTTGAAATGTTTCCAAAGGCCATCTGAGTTTTTTTCTGTAAACCAATGCACTTTTTTTAACAATTGTCACATGTTGGGGAATGTGTCTCTTGTATGCGAATGATCTTGTGTTAGTTACTTGGACTTGTTTCCATGGAGACAAAGCTGTACATAACGTGGCATAAGCTCACTACCTCACTAATGCTAAAGGATGTCCTGTTCTGCTTTTGAAGTTGGGTAATTGAACAAGCATGATGCCGATGACGTTGTTGTCCATGTGAGTGACCCGCTGGCTTCCACACTGTAATTAATGCCTGTTCCGCGTGACCTTTTGCTCTGTTTCCATCATAGAGAATTAAGCCTTGACACTTCAGGAGGGGGTGCTGCCACTCATTATTAATGTGAATGCGATATTTTCATCTGCTTCGTGAAATATTAACATCGTGCTGTCAATCATTGCATTTTTCTCTTAGTCAGAATCTCAAATTAAAATTCAACACTTATATAATTTCCCAGTGTAATTGCCCAATTAATAGGCACATGCTGAAAACCAACACATTAAGGATTTACAAACACCTACTGTGCTTTTAGCTGAAAGTTAAATTCAGGAGCTATGTGTAGGCACAATGACGGGGTGTATTTTCATTATAACCAGATGTCACACTTCGCAGGAAGATTCAGGAGTGTGTATAATGCCATTTGTTTTTATTGTACGGTTGGATCTTTTGAACCGAATGTCTGTTTATCCTGTCTCTTCACAGGTTTGTAGCTTTGATCACTGGCGCTTTTGCGATGCGTTTGCAATATTTTGTATACGTCGCTCCCTGGAGTGTGTGTATACATGTGAGAAGGAGCCAGCCCTCCCCATCACATTAATTCCTGAGATACTCTCAGAGTAAAGTCGACATGCCTGTTAAGATTTATATTAAGCAACACAGATGAGCTCCATTAACATGGAAAGCACGCAGCACTGTTATTGTATGGAATCGGTACCTCTTAATCTTCCAACAATCAGTTTATTGGCAATTAAAAAATGTATTTGTGTCAGTTTCTCTGTTTATGTGTGTGTATGTGTGTGTGTTTGTGTCTGTGTGTATTTGTGTGGGGTCTTGTACAGTGTAGTGCAAACTTTAATACCTTACCTGTACCATCTTAGCCAAACTACTTTATCAATCTTTTCTCATTTGTTGCATTATGCCAAAGTATGGCGTGCCTCTTAATGTCCATATGTTCTTCTTTCTCTTCTCTATTTTTTGTATATTTAATATTCCATATTATTCTGATGCGAAAATGGGCCAAAATGGGCCAAAATGGGCCAAGCGGTTTCAAAGACAGCTTGAAGAGGGCACGGTTTTTGCCCCACTGGATGTTTAGTTTCAGCTGTAAATACATAAATTACATTCATACATTATACACACTTTAATATAACAAGAGAAACTTATTTATTATGCACACTGAAAGCATGTTCCTTTTAAAGAGCTGTACAGAATTAAAAGTAAAAAAAGCAAGAAATGGATGTGGGTAGAAGGAGAGAATGTCACACTCAGAGGAAGATGTCTTTACATTCAGTCACAGATAATACATTCACAAGCACAAAACACACAATGTTTTAGCAGAATAACTATACAGATGTGAGTGTTGCTAAAAGTGTTGGATGTAAAAAATTAATTCTTAAAGTTGAGTGAAAATAACGTCTGGCTGCAGTGCAAGTCATGATGTTGATTAGGTCCTGCCTATTATGCCTATTTATAATTAGGGGTGTTCTCAAACTACCGTGCACACAATATACATCACATACACGTATGTTATCTAGGTTTGCAGTAAATTACAGAGAAAGCAAATAATCCATGCCAGGTTTTTTCAAGGTCTTCGACAGGCTCTAGAACCATGTACTCCTCTTCTGGAAAGCATCAGTAGGTCCAAGTGCTGTTGTACATGTGCTTCATAATGTGGATAGCACAGAAGGTAGGGGTTTTTATTGATATTCTGTTTTTATTTGGACAACATCGGGCTGAAGTTTTAACACGGAGGTCCAAAGTTAATTGTATGGGCTCTGAATTGATGCCAAACTACAGTATTGTGAGTTTGCTTCAGGATTTCAGGAAAAGAAGGTGATTGGGTTAAGTGGCTCAGGGGTAGGCGCAGCTGCAGAGATGCTCGTAGTTTATTCACACTGCCTGACTGCTTGCTCACACTTCTCCACAACAGGTTATTGTTAGTGTGTAGTATGGTGTGTTGTATTGTAGATAACATAGCGATTAATCACAGGGACTTGTTATCCTAAGACTTCAGTTTTAAGTCCTGGGGAGATCTTAATATAGTACTTTTGAGCAAAGAATTAGTAGGAAACTGTCCATTTAAAATATCCAGCTATATTCCACCCGTCCATCCATTATCAAACCACCTGTTCTTCTCAGGGTCGCAGTCACACCGATCCTAGGTAGCCGAGGGCACAAGGCAGGGTACATCTTACCAAACAATGAGCATCAACTCATTGCGGGGTGTACACATGCACACACACACACACACACACACACACACACACACACATACACTAAGGGCAGTTCAGGTTGTCCAATTCACCTAACCACTATGTCTTTGGGTTGTGGGAATAAACCAGAGAACCTGGAGGAAATCCACACATGTATGGGGAGAACATGCAAACTCCACATGCTAACATCCATCTATATTAATGGTTAAAATATAAATCTCTGGAGAGAAGCACAGGCTAAGATATGAAATAGTGGACACAATAATATTGTCCAGTCCTTATTAAAGTCTGTCATGAACAGAAGTAAAACAAACTGATGCCTGTCCAAGAAAGCAAATCCATGAGAGGTAGCAAACTAAAGGAAGCCCTTGCTCTTCTGTCACATTGTCATAGCATTCTAAGCAACTGTCAGGATGTTAGCATTTGTTTAATTTCTCTTCTGTGCGTCCACCTGTACATTTACGCCTCACAAATGTGTTTTTCACACAGGGCTTGACTCTGCTCGAAGGAGTTTTGAGAGTCTAGTTCAGAATTTTACTAATCCAAGGAGGTACTTATTTTTAAAAATTAGTCAAGAGCTGTAGTTGGTCACTAATGGGTAACAAAAGCCATAGTGTATAAATGAATAGGAGTTCTCACAGCAGAAGTGCAGAACTGTTGCCTTTTATGAATAAAGTTATGGTAATTCGAAAGTCTGAAATTTTCCCAAGCTTATTTTAATTGCCTCTTAAACAGGTGGAAGGTGCTGACAGTAGGCCCCATGGGCTACGGGGAAAACCGAACATGAACGTTCGGTTTATTAAAATCCACTTCACCCCCTTCCTCAACCTGCAGTCCTTGTGAGGACTGGGTCTGCTCAAACCCTCTTAATGAGCAGGTCTCATTAGTCTGCTCTGAGTGGCCAGAACACCCCCTCCCACACCTCCCATCATTTCCCTGGACGAGCCTGTGCAGTTTGGACTGCTTCAACACAGAGGCTTGCCTTGCACTCTGTAGAATAGGCACCCTTTACCTTAATCAGAGCATCATAGCCGTCCTTTCCATTTCACTGGCTTCCCTCCACTCTTTCCTTTGTCCATCCTTGCTTTTTCCCTCTCCCTCCTTCACACAGGCATTTTACTGGCATGAGCAGAGTTCTACATATTACCAACGTGAGACATATTGCTGAACATGTATATATCCATCCATTCATTATCTTAACCGCTTATTCCTGGTGAGGGTCGCGGGGAAGCCTGGAGCCCATCCCAGAGCACATAGGGCACAGGGCAGGGGACACCCAGGGTGGGGCGCCAACCCACCACAGACATGTATATATAACACTGACAAAATGCAGAAATGACTATTATGAGTTTCCACAAACAAAAATTTGTTGAGCATAGACAGATATTGTGCATATTAAGCTGTCTGTTTGTCAGCATCTCCCTCTTCAAGGAGAGGTTTCTCTCTCTCTCTCTCACTGTCACTCTTTCTCTCACTCCCTCTTACTATTTCTGGTTGCTTACAGCAGTACGGTTCCAAACAGAGTGAAGTTCTGTCTGCACATTACTGTGTTTTTACAGCGTTGCATCAAGTGTTGTGTTTGTTTCATTTTATTGTCACTTTTATATTGCTAAGCAAAAATGTTTACTCCGTGCACAAAAAGTTAAAAGTAATTAAATTAGGAAAAATAGTAATTAGTCCTCAAATCCTATTGTGTATGTTAAATCCCCTGTTTTTATAACCTTTTTGTAGGTTTTACCTTAGTAAGTTACAGTGCCTGTGCTCCAGGGGATAGTGGTAGCAGAATAAAATATGTGAATGAAAAAAAGGAGAAAGAGGCTGAGTGTGGGCTGGTAATGAGCTGTATTAAAGGTTTGGAAAGGTGAGGATAAGAGCTGGTGACAGAATAGTTCCCACTGAATCAATTTCCTACCCTCTGTACCAAAGTGCCATCAAAGAAAGTAATTAATTCAAAGCACTTGGATTTGCATGGTAAGAGTACTTGGTCATCTTTGTGGCTAATTAAATTATATTTGCATTTTTTTGTTTCTGTGATGCTTATTGTCTGTTCCTGGTGTAGTGGATTGGTGTTTTGGATAGCGTTGTATGGCTCCATGATGTGATGTGTGCATTAGCCTGTGAAAAGTGTTATATAGGGGCAGGTGTGGATGTGTAGCAGAAGAATGTATGGCAAAGCCGGCAGTGTTGATTTAACACTGAGAGTGTTTATTTGGCTCCACAAGGAGTCAGTGTGAACCCAAACCAACACTCTCAGTGTTAAATTAACACTGCCAGCTTTGCTGTGTATCACTATGGTAGAAACCCGTTTCTCTGAGCAGGGGGGCTTGCTTGTTTTGGTCAGTGGGCTAATCCCCTTGGCTGGTAGCTCTGTGCTGTCTGTGGCTGCATGGGTTTGAATCCTGTCAAAATTGCCCTGTTACAGAAGCTGGTACAGGAGAGTGACTGAACTGACAGCAATGCACATCATGTGGTCCATTTCATTATAATATGCTCTGTTAACTGGAAGTGCGCTTTTTGCCTGTGGATAAATGGTCCACTTCTAACACTTTGTTAAAGAGGGATAAAAGACCTGAAAGTAGTACGGCTTCACCATTCTTTGTACTCAACTGAGCTCTGAAACCTGAAATCGAGTGCCTAAACTTCATTATGAGGTCTGAAACATGAAATTGAGTGCCTATACACCATTATGAGCTCTGACACCTGAAATCGAATGCCTATTCACTTTTTTGTATGTTTAATGGAGCCCTGAAACCTGAAATCAGGTGCCTATTCACCATTTTGTCTATTCAACTGAACTCTAATGCCTGAAATCAAGTACCTATTCACCATTATGTGTTTAAATCAGAATTTGTTAATGTAAATGAGGGCCTTTTCACCATTACATGTATTTCAGTATAATTTTCATCTACATTTGCCTTGTTTCACATATAATTTTTGCAGGTGTCATAAGAAAAATGTGGATTTTGGGAAAATTTTGTAGCTTTTAAATGAGGCAAAGGTGCACATGAATATACTGATTTCTGTCCACCGATATTGTACATATACGTAAGATATACCGATATGTTTAAAAGCTACAATGCATTTTTTTTTTGTTATTTTGTATCATGCTTTTTTTGGTTCCTCTGCTATTATATGACTGTTGCAAAAAAAAAAAAAAAATGAAAGCATACTATATATTGTTAACTGAAAATGATTATCAGTAATAGGTTACAAGAGTGCATGGACCACACAGAATAATTTCACAAGGAAACAAAATTTCTTGCGACACTGGCTCCTGTCTGTTCACCTCCTTGGCATCCCTGGTTATGATGTTGCCCTGGCAACAACTTGTGAGCAAGTACCTAATATTGGAGGGTTTTTTGTGAAGGGGGGTGCTAAATTTACATATTTAATTTTGACTCAGATTCAGAACTGAAATTCTGACTTTTAGTGATGAAAGATATGAGGCTTCAGAACAAATCGTTTGCTCATAGCCATGCTATTGCTTCATTTAACACCATGGCAACCAATGAAGTGATCACTGAAAATTATAGTATTACTGTGCAAACCTACCTATACATACCTCTACCACAAGACCCAAATCTGGAACTAAGCCCGCCATGTGAGTTTCCTGCATTCCACACAGAGCCCACTAAGACTCGACAGTCAAGCTGGTTTTTGCTTTTGAAAGCTGGCCGTGCTGGAGATGCCATTACCCATTTGAAATGGCAATGTCTGTGTAGTGAACAGAGAACAGGATGCTGTCAAAGCTACTCAGACCCTCACTGACTGGTAGTATTATTTGCACAATTAGCCCATCAGTGCCAAAACCTGACAGCATATAAATGTCCTCTGCTGGCATTTCAAGATAGTTATTGTATTTATTTTGACCACATTGTTTCCAGTAAAGATTTTAACTGATCCAAATGTGTTTATGCTGTAAATACCTGAGTGGAAGCTTTCCTAGTATTTTTGTATTGTCTGAACACAATTTTCTGTCATTCTTAAAAGTATTTTGTTGTGGTCATTTGGGTTTTTTGGACGAGGAGTTTCTCAAATTCACGCCAATGGATTTTTTTTTGCCAAAATACCAAACGATGAAACACTCGCTGCCCAACGTCTAGTAACTATACAGTAGGTGTATAATTTTAACTTTGGAAGCTATTATATATACTGTTTCTGAGTGGCTATCCATAACTAGAAGACAGGTCAGACCAATCCAGAACCAAAAACTGGACCATGCAGCTAACCTAAACTGACAGAAAAAATAAGAAATTGATGATCGTTCCTGAGGTCAAAGGTCATCAGACAGCCTTTTATAGGCTACTGCAGCCAGTCACCATTCAACAACTTCCTTACTGTCTCCATGGTAATTCTGTGTCCTGCAGCTACTGATCATCACATTGTGGAACAAGGTGCCTGTGCTGGCTGTCAGTCTGCTTTAGTCTGAGCCCTATGTGTGCAGAGCGGTGTCGAACCACCTACGACCTCTCATGCACTGTAGCCAAGTCTAGACCACGGGGGCTTTCCAGTCTGTTAGTAAGGTACTATATAATTACTTGGGCTTTACAATAAAACAGAAGGCTTTGAGCAACAAACTAAAAAGAGGTCTAGAGGGTTACCAAAAGGATGAACTGCACAGAAGTAGAGCTCAGTCATGCTACTTCAAGCACCCTCCCAAGTGGCATGTAAAGGTGAAAGTTACAGGACAAACTGACAGTTACAGTTGGCCTCTTTAGATCTACCTGACCTGAACACAGGAATGAGTCAGCAAAATGTATGCCCCATTGAGAAAAAGATGACATGTCCACATTCAGTGTGTTACAGTTAGCAGCAGAGGACAGACAGTTGCTGTTTTTGCCATTATTAGTGACATTACTCCAAAACATGGAACGCAGCAAAGCCACCTTCTTTGTGGACTTCCTAAACAGTTTCCCTGTGTTGTGTGGATTTTAATGAATTAAACAGTGTGTAAAGTTGTGATCAGCATCATAGTCTACTAGACAGCGCAGAAGGTGTTTCTTACCCGTAGCTGTTTGCACTGTGCTTGCGATTGCTGCTGAACTTCATATGGGCCTTTGGTTTTGTGAATTAAACCAGAGAGAGTTCTGTATAAGCCAGCTGTTGATTTATAAGCAGACCATTTCCTCACTTGTGTCTACACTGAGGAGCCCTGGCTAGCACACACTGTCTGTATGTAACTGACAGCATGCTGGGCTCTGTAAATGAACTGATTTCATACTCAGCTAACTTCTGTGTATCATAGGCTTGTGGAGTGCCATGCGTCAACGCTTGAGTAAGAGGTGGGTGGAGTGCAAAAAAAATGAGGTTCAAAATGAATGTATGAGCTTTCCGAAGGAGAATATGAGACACCAGCACACTGCTGGCATGGTGGGTCATTGTGAAGGAGCCACGACAGACTGCTGTAAATTAAACATTTAATTTGGAGTTAGTCATTCAAAACGAATAATCAGTTTTAATAATCAATTTGTTTAAAGGCTTCATAATGTGGAGTGTGCAGACGTGACTGGGAAAAGTGCAGAGCTGTCAGTGTAAGGCATTCTCCTGCTCCTTCCATAACTGCTGGGTTCAACAGAACCTGCGCTAAGTTGTGTCTTATGTATGAACTTCCTAGCCCCAGGCTAGATTTTAAATGTGTATGATTTCTCTGAAGTTTACATGTAATTACTGTGTTTGTGTCTTGGTTTTATATATATAAAACTTCATGAAGCACTACGCCATTATTAAAGGATAAAGCTTAGTTTGTAGTTTAAATTGATGACCATCAGTCAATACAGTGCATGGTTTTCTAATACTTCTTAAGTATGCTTCTCTGGTTCTAGGTCAGCACTTAGGTGTAACATCATCTTGGGCCCAATTTCTGTGAGTTGAAAGATGAGGTGGAATTTATGTTCAGTTCAACTCAATTCAGCTATTTTTTGTAAGTGCACATTTTGCATTGTCTTATGACACAACAAAAATGTGATGCAATACACAATTACATTGATAAGCACAAAATAAAACGGGAAAATTAAATCAAATGACAACGGAGGACTGGAACCAAAAACTCCCTCTAAGATGGAAAGAAAACTCTGGGGGTCCAAGTTCAACTTGGTGCCAAAGTACAGGAACATAACAAAGGACCATGTCATTATAAATGTAAAATTTAAAATATATGTCTTCCTATGTGTCAGGTTTCACACATGCTTCTCTGTACTTTGGGAGTCCCCCCAACATACACACACACACACACACACACACACACACACACACACACCCATTTCTGACCTGGATCCATGGCACTAATGCAGAATCTGTCTGAGCTGCCCAGTGTGCACCATTCTGTCACACTGGGAGGAAAACAGAATAGATGGGTCAGAACAGAATAATCAAAGGCTTTGTAGCATTCTGCTGTCATGTCCTAAATTGACAGATATTGCCACAGATGTACAAGTTAAGTTATTGATGGTACTGTATAAATGTGTATGATATTTAAACATATCCTTGTGTGGTCTACTCTGTGTTAGCTGTGGCCTCTTTAAAATTATTCCTCTTTCACTTGTGCCCTTTTCTGTGCTCCAATAATACTTTTTTAAAATTTTATTATTGCTCTGTTTCTTGGGTGTCCTGTGTTATTCCAACTGACATGCTTCATGTGTAACTTTCAGTGGCATTAAGGTCGAGTCATTGTTTAAGGTAAACTTTATTGTCCCTAAAGGGAAATTTGGGCATCGTGCTACTGTTTGTTGCATTATATACACAGAAGAAACCATATCTGTGAGAAATGACACAGCATATTAAAAGTATTTAAAAATACCATAGTATCAAAGAATACAGTTTACACTTATTATGCATAGTGTCAGGAATTCATATCCGAATCCATATGCTTAAGTATTTGTGTTTTGATTCTGCAGGTTAATTGAAGTTGGGACAAATGACAGCTTTAGAGAGTTTGATTTGCACTTTCATGTCCTAAATCTGCCTGAGGGCAACAAGTCAAAAGAAAGAGGATGTTGTGGGTTTGCTCTGATTTCTGTAGCTTGTTTTATGACCACTTTCTCATACAGGCTCTGTATGGGTCCGTATTTCTTCAACCCTATGTTTTTCATGGCTGTCCTATGCATGCATGACAATCTGTTTTTCAGATGGACTGTTAGGTTATCAAACCAAGCTGTAATTCCATATCTGATTATGTTTTCCAAAACTGCTTGACAGAATATCAACATGATCTGGCTACTCACTCCATACACCCTTATCGCCTGAAAAAGTGAAGTCTCTGTTGTGCTCATCAATATGTGTCTTCCAGCAAAGAAGATTATCTAAGTGGACACCTAGATACTTGAAGGAAGACACCTAATTGATTGCCTAGTTTTTAATAACTACTGGCTCGTGATCAATTAGCTGCCTGGGGTCAAAGATAATTTCCCCTGTTTTAGTCACATTTTCAATAAGATGGTTACCGTCACACCACTGGATGAATATATCTGTCTCATAGTCGGAGGCAAATGACTCAAAATCGCTGTGTCATCTGAGAATTTGATATAATTGTTGGGTTGTACTACAATCATTTGTGAATAGTACAGGTGAGAGTATCAGTCCTGTTGGACTCCTATATTACTATGTCTAACCTCTGACAAATTCTTGTTGACTCTGACTTGCTTTGTCTGTCCATCCATCCATTCTCTATACTGCTTATCCAATTCAGGGCCACAGGAAGCCTGGAGCCCATCCCAGGAAGCACAGGTCAAGGGACACGGTGGGCAGGGCACAGCCCACCACAGGGCACACACACACACACACACACTATGGGCAATTTGGAGACACCAGTCAACCTAACCTGCATGTCTTTGGACTGTGGGAGGAAACCGGAGAACCCAGAGAACATGCAAACTCCACGCACACAGACCCGAGGCAAGAATCAAACCCCAGGCCCAGAGATGTGATGCAACGGTGCTAACCACCACGCCAATGTGCTGCAATTTTTTTGTCCGATAAGTTTAAAAAGAAAACAACCACGTGATCAGGGTAGGGTGACCATCCATATCTTTATGCTCTTTCAAAAGCAATTGAGGTTGTACTGTATTGAACTCTGAAATCAACAAATAAAAGTTGTGCATATGCATTTGTATACTGCTTAGTGATAAAGTGCAATGTGCTAAGAATGGCATCTTCAGTACTGCAGTCTTGCCTGTAGGCAAACTGATATGGATCTAACTTTCTCAAAACATTTCATTATGATTGATGTCAGAGCTACAGGTTAAAAGTCATTATTCACTGTAGAACATGGCTTTTTGGGAATAGACCTCTTCCACAAATCTGGGACTATGTGGGTGTCCAAAGACTGCTGGAGTATGGGACACCATGCTGATGGTAATTCATCTGTGCAGTTTTTAAGCAGGAGAACCGGTATTGTGTCTGGGCCTGTGGACTTTATTTGTATGCTCCCTGCTAAAGGGTCGTTAAACAATATAAATAAGCAGTTGAGTTTCTTTTGAACCACTTATGCTCCTGCTCTATCTTTATTTCTAAGAGCTTGCTTTTTCCTATTTATATTATCTTTAATGTCCTCTGTGATATATGGTTTATTATTGAGGTAAACTACAAAGTCCTTCTTAGATACCACATTATCAACACAAAATTTAGGTAGTCAGTAATGGTATCGGTAGTGTAATTAAGCTCCAATGAATGAAATATGGGCCAATCGTGGAAATCAGACATCCTCTCAATGACTCTATTGAGTCATCTGCCCATAGGTTAACAGTCCTATGCTCAGGTTTACTTGACTTAAAAAGTAAAGAGGGAATGAGATATATTGTATTGTGGTCAGAATTAGAAAGAGGAGGCTTAGATTTTGCGGAATATTCCATCATGATGCTGCCATAACATTTGTCTAAGATCTTATTATTTTGGGTGTCACATCGTACATATTGTTTAAAAGTTGGCAACACAGTTTCAAATTTACAATGGTTAAAATCAACTAAGAAGAAAATAGGTGCCCCCAGTGTGCACTGTAAATGTTCACGTGCGCACCCCGCTATTTATGCAGCAGCTTTGCCTGTGTTGCCAATGGGGGGGACATAAACAACCCCTATAATGATATTACCAAACTCCCTCGGCAAATAGTGGGGTCTCAAACATACACAAAGCAGTTCTAAATTGGGGCTGCATACAATGTCACTTACTGAATAGTGTTTACAACAACTGTGACTCATGTACACACACAAGCCCCCTCCATTTCACTTGCCAGACACCTCAGAGCCATCACTTTGTACCAGCAAGTAGCCGTCCGATTTCAGTGGAAATTCCGGAACTTCTGGGTGAAGCCAGATCTCAGTAAACACCATGAGACTCTCTGTATTCAAAGCAGCACCTTTTGTTGATCCGGAGCTTTTCCATCTTAGATACCAGTGACTACACGTTGTTCAGAATGACCGACAGCAGCACTGGTTTGCAGGGTCTGCAGCAGAGTCGCTCCCGGAGTCCTCCCTGTCTTCTGTTTTAGCTGTGTGCTGGCTTGTGTTGTATGGATAGCAGTTTGTATTTTTCTTCATGTTTCTGCTTTCAGAAATGTCCCTTGAATCATGGCTGATAGGCACACTGTAAGGGTCAACAGAATCAGGGGCTGACTTTACAATGTGAGAAATTTGAGTCCAGACCTTTTACTTGGCATCTGTCTCTGTGCAGCAGGGAAAGGTCACAGATTGTCCAGAGACTGTCCAGACCAACAGCTCTCCACAGTCTCGTTTTGTCAGCTCAATTCCTACCGTATTCCAGAGAATTTTTCATGCTGCAGTGTAATAAACCATTCAGCAAGGAAAATGGAAAAAAGTAGGGTTTTAAAAGAATGATAACATTTCAAGAAGAATCTGTTTTCATTTTAGCTCTTTGCTTAGTCCACTGTATGTAGGTTACCTAGCTGATTTGAATATGATCCACAATTATATTCTAATACCCTACTAACCACAAGAGTGTCCTCATCTACTCCGCATAGCGCCCATAAGGGGATTAGCTATGGCCAAAGATGTCTGAAACCAAGGTGAAGCTTTCTGCTTTCTGGGGCAACTCTAATAAAGCTTTCCTTTGTCCTCTTTTCTATCCACATTTCATAATTGTGAGGTACAGAAGATACATCTGAAGAGGTTACTTTGCTACAGACATCAGGGGCCATGCCTATCCTGTTTATGATGGCTATGACTTATAAGGGAATGATGTGTGCGCACACGCACGTGTGTTTGTGTGTGTGTGTGTTTTATTTCTAAATATTCACAATAATAAATGAATTAATAAATATCCTTTCTTTAAACCATGGCAATGATGGAGTGAGGTCCTCTACCAAGGCTATGCATGGTGGTAGTGCTTTATTAACACACAAATTGGTTGTGGCCCATGAGTGTCCTGTCACCAGTCACCATGGAAATGCTTTAGTGAGGAGACATTTATGGACAGCTGTCATCAGGGTGACACCAGGGGTCCTGTGGTTTGGGGCTCGGGAGTAAAGAGGGGACAGTCCAGCAGAGATGTGGAGTCCAGTTGGCGTGGAGATTCTGGCTAAAGAACAGGGAGCTACAACAGAGCCAACGTAGCAGTGCTGACATCATAGTGCTACTTGCAGCCCACTGATGGCTGACCCAGAAGCCAGCTTCTCATCAGTGATTACAGCACTCAGCACTTCTCAATTTTATCTTATTTTTGAAGCTCTTGGATCTATTAAAGATATTACCTTATTACTCTTTTATCAGCCATACTCATACAAACCAATGCTTTCCCCTATTACTGCCAGTAACACCATCCGTGCTCACCGAAGCCTGTGATTACATGCTATTTTTTGGACTAATTTGTGCTCCTGATTTTTTTATGTAACCCACGTTTGTGTCACTTATGTTTTTCTGTAGCTGAATAACAGTGAAGTGAAACAAAGCCAGTGTGTTGGACAGAATGAGAGATGCCCCCCCTGCCTCTACCTAAATATAAACATGAACATGGGGAATCCATCTTTTGGTCTGTTAATTCATCTCGTTAGTGGATCGAAGTAGTTTATCAAATCAAAATTTGAAGTTACAAGAAACAACGAGCTGCAGGAAATGGACACAGATTTTCAAATTAAAAGATTAATTGTAGATGTTATACTTCCTTGTAAAGCAAAATTAAACTGGACTATTGTGATCAGAGACAATGGGAAAAAAACTAATAAGTTATTGTAACAATGAGTTTTTAACAAACAGAACGGTGTGATGCCAGTCACATTACAGTGGATGAATTAAACAACTTCAGGACCCAGGACAGATTAAAAACTAAGTCATTCAAATAAACACGACCTGTTCACATCTGTGTTCCTATCCACGTCAGACCAACCTGGAAATAAAGTAAGGTTGTCGCACGCACAACAATTGGATACTGCTCAGGGCAAAGTGTCAGTTAGCGTGTCGGAAGGAGGTTTGATCAAAGGCGGTGATGTAAGCTTGACAAAGGATGAGATTAAGAACAGTTGGCTCTTCAACACCTGGCAGGTGTTTCTGCGAGCTGTTTCAGGAGCTTGATTAGGCAGAGTTGTTTTTGTCTCCCAGTCAGCGGTGATACACCAGCTGCTGTCACCACAGATTTGTTCTCCTTCAGCTTCTGCATACAGAAAGGCTCATCACACGATCGCCATTTGTTGCAGTTGCTTCTCACAATTGTCCACCTGATTAAAATTGTCTGAAAATGTTCAGATGGCCAATTATAATTAAGACGCCGTTCTTTCATTCAGAGTGAGAGCGTTGTGAGGGCCTTTAGGTCTTTGATTGAAAAGGCTTGCGTTGAGCAAGGTGTTTCCCCAGAGGACTGGAACGGGCTTGTGTGCGTTAGTCCGCTGGTGCTGGTGTGCTCATGGAACTTGAACGAAGGTTGGTGTTAAGTGCAAAAAAAGGCTGTAGGTGCGGATCACGCTCAGTGAGAACTATCTCTGTCCCTTGACAGAGTGCTGTTTTGGTGGGGGGAATGGATGAAAAAGATCACCCCCCCCCCAGATCTGTTTTTGAGAGTTGTGTGGGAGAATGTATCTTGGAAGGCTCATTACTAATGGCCTCATGTATAGGCGTCTTTGAGACTCAGTCCTGAAGTCAGCTGCATCTGAGGGCTGAGGCCATAAGTGAGGCCTTCTCACTGTAACACTATTGATCACCCTGAAAATTCCTTTTTTTCCCAGGTTATTCTGACAGTCCACAAATTCACCTCCTAACTTTTCCTTTCTAGATTTAATTCAGACAGATCTTTTTCTGTCCTGGTTGTAACACTTTTTGAGTTAGAGTGCTTTAACTTTGCAGATGATCAAATTATTTCACCATTACAGTATTATAAGAAAACCCTGGTGACGACTTCCCTGCTTTGATTAGAACCGCAGTGCAATACTTTTGCTGAAATTGATATGATTCATGAAACAGCGGCACACTTATTTTGTCCTTGTTAGATTTAATGGCTTGTAATTGGGGAAAATGAAGGCTGGATATTTTGCAAGTGCTCTTGGTTAGTATGTCTTTTTTTTTGGCGGGGGGGATTTCTGTTGTCGTTTCAGAGGCAGAAATGCAGAGTAAACCTTGTGTGACTTTGTTGTGTGTTTCACTTCACCACCAGAGGACAGAGTGGGTAATATCAGTGTTATTGAGAGTAATGGCCTATGTTGGTTAATGGGGCACAGACTCCTAGGCAGGTTGAATTAACTCCATCTGTGCCTTCATGGTGTTCCAGCTGATCCTTTTATAAGGATTGTTGTTCACGTTACTTTGAAGTCTAACTTTCGTCTTGTCTGCTCTGTATCCGAGCTTGGTGTTGAATTACAGCCCTGACAGGCTTGCAACACACAGGCTGCTTGTCTCGCTTTTCACTTTCTGTGGAGGCCACAGCTGAAGCAGGTTGTATATGTTGGCTCTGGTGAAGGCGTATCTAAGTGCTTGAGCCCTTAGACGTCGTATCTGTCTGTTTTTGAAACAACGCTGTGCTGTTCAAACATGTTTATTGCTATTGAATATGACAGGGGTGTGTGTTCTGCATTAAAATCCTATCTGAAAGTGTGGTGGTGTAAATACATGAGTCGTTCATTTTGAGAGGAGGTGTCATTTTCAGATTGCGCCTGTGTTTCCAGCAATATTGGAGTTTCATTTGTCATGAGCCTGGCATTTCTATAGTGACACTCCTGTCACAACAAGGCAGGCTGACTGTGTACACTGGTAGTCAGGGGCTGACAAAATATGGTACCTAACTGATAGGGTGGGCGATATGGCCAAAATATCACATCGTAATATTTTTGGTTAGAATCGCAATGCATGATATAGATCACGATTTTTTGTTCATTTACAAACCAAATTGGCTTGTATGTAATATTGTAAATTAAGCATTTAACTAGCTATTCTATCCTTACAAAAACCACTGCTTGTACCATTTCAATAATGAGCGTAATTAATTATTAACGTGTATAATACACATAAAAGAGATTGACTCTTTACAGCAAAGGTGCTTTTTAACTATTTAGTTTCAAAAAGCTTTGAGTGCAGATTTATCACATTAGTCAGTAACTGTACACTTCTGAAGTACTTACCAAAGATAAATTTTAAAATTGTGTTATAAATGTAAGATTTTGAATTATAAATGTACAAGTGTTTAATACATGTGGTCTCTATTTCAGGCAGTGACCTTTAAGAGTTCAGTTACGTAACTTAGAGAATACGACAATATTCTCCTACTGACAGATGGCCTCCAATGTAAACAATGTGCATGCCTAGTAAACGTATGGGAGAGAATGTACTAGACTGCACAACTGAAGGAAAAAATCTTTTAAAATGGTACTTAGGGTCTGCGGTAAAGCTTTATAATAGCAGGAATCTGTGTACAAATATTCAAGTAATAAATATAAAAACCTAGAGAGATTTTTCAGCGGAACACAGTTATTTACCTTATACTCTTTGGAAACTGTTTTTGTCCTGAAAAGACAGGACTGAGATCTTATGCAGGCCGAAATTGCTTTTCTCTCATCAAGCTGTTTTTGTTGCAGTTCCGTTGTAACCTATGAAAAATTGGGGATCAATGCATGGGCAATTACCGATTTGTTCTGTTATTCTCATTATTAAGTATTGAGTTGTATTGCCTTTCTTACGATAATTCGCAACCGCTTATCATGGACACAACCGCAACCGATCACAGTAAATCGTCACATCGCCCACCAGTACTATATGATAGCTGAGCCCAGAAACTAAATGCCAGACCTAGAGCTGAAATGTACTTTTTTGGAGGACTTATGTAAGTGCTAGAAAAGTGAAGGTAACAGAAGCTTGAGGTCAGACGAAGATGACAGACAATCCCATTGTAAAGGCCTCAAAACACTCACAGACGCCTGTGGGGAGAACAAACATGACAAAAGGCTTTTTGCAGATTACTCATTGTGTGAACACACACCCGCTGAACCCTTCCTGCTCAGCGTTATTTTCTACATGTATAATGGGAGCTCATCCTCACTCTTCTCTCCTTCACAAAGGAGAACCTGTACCTCTCTATCTTACCTCCCCTCTCCCCCTTTTATATGCCCGGTGCGGGGCTCATTAAGTCTTCCTGACATGCATTCATCCAGGGTGCTTAGATATGTCTGTGTTTGAGGTGTGTTAATGCACTCCTGATGAAATCTGCACTGGCTTCATCCTTATGGTGCAGCTGAAGCCCTGGCTTGACTTTGCCTGCTGTACACCCTGTCAGACTGCCGGTTTGTAGAGCCTGTGGCAAAGCCAGGGCCTCCTGTATAGGAGTGATACTGGTTTTGGCTAAGATGATCTGTTCACTTTTTTAATGAGAGTTTTGTTTAAGTCAAAATGGTGTGGAGCTTGGAGTTTTTCACAATGTTAATACACCGTCTCCTAGAGACTTCCCTGATTATACAAGGGACAGTATTGCAGCAGGAGTGTACAGTATGGGCTGTGGTTTGTGCAGTGACACTGTTCAAGTGATCCTTTAATTATGCCAGTTTGTGTGTGTGTGTGTGTGTGTGTGTGTGTGTGTGTGTGTGTGTGTGTGTGTGTGTGTGTGTTTGTGTGTTGTGTACATGCCTGTTCCACTTTGTAAAACATATACAAATGACCAGGTGGTAGGTTGTTTAATCCATGTATTCTTAACAGACACAAACCAATCCTTATCTGTTAGATCTCCACTCTGTTCTCATGTCATTTAATTCTACACGTTCTTCCAACTTCCATGTTATTTGTTGTTCCTTTACGTCATCCACCGGAGAAACATAATTTCATTGTACAATGACAAATAAAGGCATTTGATTCATCTATGGAGCACCTAACAGATTCACAAAAATGCAAACCATACTGTCTACACTGAATTTATGTATTACAATATAACTGATCTGTACTGAATTTTTTAGATAGGTGTCTAATATTCTTTAGTTTTAATTATCATGTTTCTCATTGTGTTTGCATTTTCCTTGCAGTGTTTGCATTTTCCTTGAATATACAATACTTGTTAAGTTACCCAGATATTTGCTAGTACTGAACCATGTGTTGTCTAAACAATGGGAAAATGCTGTGTTAAATTTGCATGTCAAATGTGAGATGAAAACTGCATTACTTTGTAATCTAATCAAGATATTATTGTTGAAAATAACATATTGTACTCTTCATTTGTACTTTTCAGCAGCTGTATGAACTCATCTTGGGTTATTAATATTATATTATAAACTGTGACCGTATAATCTGTTTTGAGATACAAAGTCTATTCTCTGTAGACACCACAGTGACTGATTGGGCTTGAAACTAATTAATTGTATCCTAGCAACAGCAGTCAATATATTACTTAGCAGCAGTACTTTACTGTATACAGAAATTACATTCACAAAGCTAAAATGACATCAAATGTCTTCAAAAATTACTTTTATCTCACCATCACTGACTGAAGTTCAAGTTAATTATAAAAAAAAAAAAACTGGGAATAAATTCATCTGGCTGTCACAAACAAGGAGACAATACTAATTTTTTTTTCAGTTTCCTTTAATGTTCCCTGGTGCCACCAATATAAGGGTGGGTAGGGGGAGGGGCGGAGGGTTAATCAAACTATCGTTAATATGAATTTTATTGTACGCAATGTCTTGAAATTATATTGTCTCACACTAACCAAAATGTGTAACAGTGTTGCGTTTGAGCACACTGTTTTCACAATACACATTTCATTCCTGAGGCAGGTGTTGAGACTGACTCACAGGTACATCTAAGGATCCAGCCTTATGTGTCCTGTTGAAATATACATTCACTGTGGTCATACCATAAATCCAATTTACAACATTACTCCACTGCTGCACCACATCTCTGTGAAAATGTGCCACGCTAGCCTGTCATCCTTCTCCCTCATTCAGCCCTCCGGTGTCTATGCTAATGGTACACTGCACTAATTGGTATTGCTGCATAACTTGTGTCAGTCATACGTTACATTCAATAGCCAACAGTGCTACATGTTGTGGTATAAAGATTCACAGTGATCATTTTTGCAGCTGTGCTTCAGTTCACCAAAGTAATCAGAGTACCGTTTGTTACAGGGAGACACCTACGTCAGTCGTGACTCTAATGCAGAGCCTGAACTGAGACTGCATCACTGTGCTCAGTGTCTCACACCTGACTGCTACAACGTTTCTGTGAAGAATTTGTTCAGTTCTGTTCTTTTTAAGCCGGTTTATGGCTCTGCCCATCATACAGCTGCTGCTGCAGTGCCTGGTGCTGACTTATTAATACAGCCCAGTGGGATCCCAGTTAAACTCATCTAACTGGAATCCATCCCCACCCATGATGCGGTAGATCTAGGCCTAGGTCACCAGAGCATGCTCAGTAGAGAGAGTGAGAGTGTGTGTGTGTGTGTGTGTGTGTGTGTGTGTGTGTGTGTGTGTGTGTGTGGGGGGGGGGA
>JABJVR010047196.1:0-28616 GCA_025773905.1 Chitala chitala | reverse complement strand
TGTGTGTGTGTGTGTGATGAGGGGCCTAGACAGTACCCACAGACAGTGTGTGTGTGTGTGATGAGTGGCCTATACAGTACACACATACAGTGTGTGTGATGAGTGGCCTATACAGTACCCACATACAGTGTGTGTGAAGAGTGGGCTATACAGTACCCACATACAGTGTGTGTGAAGAGTGGGCTATACAGTACCCACATACAGTGTGTGTGATGAGTGGGCTATACAGTACCCACATACAGTGTGTGTGATGAGTGGGCTATACAGTACCCACATACAGTGTGTTCGTTGAGTTGCACTATGTACAGGTGTGTGTTCATTAATTTCAGCAGAAGGAATCCATGCACTGGTGCTGCACGTTCGGTGAGATTAACACAAATACTCCATAATTCTAGTTCAAGTTCACTGCCCATGTGAACACATACGCACACACAATTGAGGTAGACTAGAATGCTACGATTTACTTAATGTGTTGTCTTATTAACAATAGTACTAATTCTCTCTATAGTTTTTAAGCATTTTGCTGTCTAAGTTGTAGTGATTTATCCTTGTTCGTCACATGTTCTTGTCTTGAACCTGCACGGTGTGTTCGGTGTGTGTGGACTGACACTGATGTGACGTGAGTGAGTATTGAACACGTATCGGTCTCTGCTGTGTGCCTTGAGATGTGAACATAAATCAGAAGGGTTTAGGACAGCGGAACACAAATGGGTGGCAGAGTAACGCCATAGTTCAGTTGTTTAGGCATGGGGGAGGAAAACACCTTGCTTCTCCTTGGAGTGAGGAGGTTGGGAGATGAAAGTGAGGTAAAGCAGGAGAAACATGATGAATGGTTTGACCATGTGGCTGGGTGGTACTCCTCTACTACTCGCATGACAGGGTGATAAGACAACCGGCATGCATGTAAACCCATGTAAGAATTCACATCACATCCAGTCATTTTCAGAGGTTTTAAGGCAAGCAGGTGGCAAACAGTCTAGAAGCCAAATGACTGGCTCTATGTAAAATATTATGTCTTATGCAGAAGCTAGTGCCCAGTTAATACAAGCCCTTCTTTCATACATTTTGCTGTCATTGTCATGCCATGGGTCTGCATGTCCTGGGAAACCTGGGCAACATGTCAGAAATGAGGGGGAAAAAGAACAAAGATGAACTTAGGTGGATAGAAAACTTTTAGTTTGCTGAAAGCCAAAGCCACTGAGTTTCTCAGTATTCCTGTAAGACAACTTTGAATTTAGTCGTTGTGTAAGATATCAGTTAGTCATCACCGTGTCTCAGTGACAAAGCCTTGAATTAAGTGTGTCTGTTACTACTGTTGGTCATCACCACATCCCCGTGACACAGCTTTGAATTGAGTCTCTGTGTAATACTGTATATCTGCTGGTCATCACCACATCCCCGTGACACAGCTTTGAATTGAGTCTCTGTGTAATACTGTATATCTTCTGGTCATCACCACATCCCCGTGACACAGCTTTGAATTGAGTCTCTGTGTAATACTATATATCTGCTGGTCATCACCACATCCCCGTGACACAGCTTTGAATTGAGTCTCTGTGTAATGTAATTTCTAAACATCCTGATTTCCCAGTGACAGAGCTTGAGAAATTCTGGTACAAAGAAATGCTAAAACATGTATAAGCAGAAGCACGTTGAGCACTGTCTCTGCTCTGCACTGACATCTCAGTCAGGGCTGCACACTCCTCTAATAGTGTAAAATAGCTGGTGGTAACATGAAAGAAAATAAACGTGAAATGCAAGTTCTGGAAATATGTAAGCAATATAAAATGTATCAGTTAATTGTAAAAATTATTATAAAATATTGTTCAAATAAATCAGTTAATCAAATAAATTCTTTATGTTTCCATATTGGCCATAGCTTGTGATTAGCTGTGTGATGTTGTGTATGTGAAATTGTGCCCTGTGATGGGTTGGCACCCCATCCAGGGTGTCCCCTGCCTTGTGTGCTGAGCTCCCTGGGATAGGCTCCAGGCCCCCTGAGACCCCGGGTAAGATAAACAGATGGATAAATATAAAGTTGCTCATTCTTCACCTGTGCCTTGCTTGGTGATGTAGATACACTGAGAACCACACTTTAATGGAGCACCCTGTTTATATAAACTTTAGCATCCACTTTATTTATAGTGTGCAATGCAAATGACTGCTAAAGTCTTGGTTTTTTTAATATATTTTTTTTTGTCTTTTTATTTTGTCTGCCACTCATATTAATTTGCTGCTGTCTTAAAGTGTGCCACTAGGTGGTGCAATATTCATACTTGGGAAACGCACATATTGCACACATATATGTATACACACACACACACACACACACACACACACACACACACATATATATTAATATGTTAAACTGTTATATGTGGTTTATTTGCTAAAATGAAGCTTGTGCACTCTTGTTATAGTGTAAACCTAATTCTCATGTAAGTTGCCCATGGTAACTATGAATCCTCTTTCTACATCTCCTCCTCGTTCTGGTAATTTGCGTTTGTCTGTTGTTTATTATGCAAAGCTGTTTCAGATGTTATCCGATCTCCATCACTCTCAATGCTTCACACAAGTATAAAAATTTGCCCATAGATTTGGCCTTCATGTTTCATGTTTAATTTGTTTGTAATCTGCCTAACAATTAAATGTACCTAATTGGTGCAACATAGATTGTAGTACTGTGAAAGTCTTATGCACCTCTGAAAATGTTTAGTAAATGAATAAGAAAGCCATTTATCCAACTAGTAGGCCTTTACTGTGCATTACACAGTCATGGGCTGTAACATGCACCTTGGCCTCAGAATGTGTTCAAAATTTTAACTAGTACTACATGACAAAGTATTTATTTCAGCTCAGAAGGATATACATATTATGTAATGGGTTAGTAATTGCTTATAGAAGTGAAGAAAGCGTGGTGTGGAAGTCATGAAAAACCCAATTCCTCAAGGAGGCCACCTGGAGGAGGGTGTACTATGTTGAACGACCCAGAACTCCTGATGATTGCAGAGGCATCACTGAGGATGTGTCCTGAAGCATCACTAGATGTGTTCATTAACTACTTCATTATATATAGAGAAGTATAAGGTTTCTAAGGGAAGCCACACAAAGTAGTTTGTGCAAGAAATTTACTTATTACATTAAATTTGTTTGTTCAAATTCTGTGTGTGTGTGTGTGTGTGTGTGTGTGTGTATATATATATATTGATTTCTTGAGCAAAAAAAGTAATACATTTGCCACCTTTCTGCCTTTGTGCATAATTCTCTTGACGTAAGACTTTTGCGTGCTACTGTATTTGTAAGTGCTTTTATGTGTGAAATATTACATTGTCAGCTGAAAGCTGCATCAGTTTTGATTATTAAGGCTTTCTAACGCTCTCCTTTTCCTGATAAATATCCCACAAGGCCGTGCTGTGATTCATCCTGCTGGCTGTTCCTGCTTCTCCCTCTGCCTTGTGCTACACTAAGCTCTTTCTTTTCCTCCTTTTCCCTCTCACGCTGGCCACAGTGCTCGGTATGGGAGCCCCAAACGGCAGCTGCAGTTCTACAGGTACAGCTATGCTTATTGTTTAATGTGTTCAGTGACACACTCCCTGTTCCTCATGTGGCTGCATCCTCGTTACACCTGGGTGATGTTAGCTTCACCCTGTTGGCTTTGGGCAAAAGGCACTGTAATGTTTGGAGTATTAACTCTGTTAACTGCACGTCACGAGCTTGTGTGGCAGTGTGTGATTAGTGTTACAGTGTTACACAAGGTAGGTTTGTACTGTCAGTCTCCCTTATGTTCAATATGTACGTTGGTTCTTAAATAGATGTTGTTATTACTTGCTCAAGTGCTTAATCTGTATGGAGGTTCTTCTCTTCAGTACCACAGTTCGGTCGTTTGGTGCACTTTGGAAAGCTTTTGGTTTTCACCTGCAAGTCCAGTTTAGACTTGTATCCTATTTGCCAGAGCCCTCATAAATTTACTTTTTTTTTGAATAGCAAAGTGAATACCAGTTTGGTTTGACTACTTCATTGTCCCATTTATTTTTCAAATTCCTTAACTGTACAACAATGAATTGTAGCCTTATTGTTCATGAATTGGGTGGAATGTATATTTAGCTTATTGAATTGTGTATTAGAAAGAGGAGAAAACATTCAATGGCTCCAGACTGCTTTGTGCATTTGTTTAGATGATCGAGGACTTTATATGAAGCTAACTGATTATTTAAGGTGGGATTTTATCATTCCAGTATGTTGAGTCTCTGTTGTCAGTGACCAAACTCGGCACAAAGACAAATTTTACAGGTGTAAGTAGGACCTAAACAGCTCGGTAGTAAATTTATTAGGCTGTATATCTGTTTTACAGGTGTTTAACAAGATTCCAATTTCACTTACAAGTGCAGTGAGGTATACTGTAATTGTGTAATGCTTTAGTTATATTGTATGTGACTGACATTTTAGTTAAATATACAGCTGTAAATTACACATTCTGAGTGGCTCTGTGGTTCATATTGTTGTGAGAACATCCATTTGAAGAAACTGTAAAACGCTAAACCAAAGTAAGTGCATGCATATTCAGAGTGGCCCATGTTTTGTTACTCTGTTCAGAACAGAGTTGCCTCAGCCCTTACTCCGTGTAATACTGTACTATTATCCGTTTTATCACCGTCTGCTGGACTGGAGCAGCGTTCATACACCCCATTTTACACTGTGCTCCCCCTTGTGAAATTCTGCTCTAGACAGTCACTGTTATGTATGCTTATGTCCTGACGGTGTTCTGTCATCTCAAACTACTGTTTGTTTATTCTAAGGAATTGCTTGCAATGGCAGAAGTAGCTAACGAAATAGCTGTTTTGCGTTTATAACTCGTTACTTGCGTCAGTCCAGGCATCTTTTGCCATAATTACTCTTTGCATACACTCACAGCTTTAATAATTATTACACGTTAACGGCAGTAAGATGTTTCCGTAATCACACAACCAGTCTGCATGGTGCCACTTTGAACAAAGACACCTGGAACACTGGGTCATGCTTTGTGTAAAATGTGAGATTCCTCATTAGTAACATTGAAAACACAAACTTTATTTTTTTGTTGTTGGGTTGGGTGAGTTATTGAAGCTCTTGTTTTCAGTCTAAACCTGTACTCAGTCTCGAACTCAGCTGAGTGTGGGTGTACTCAAGTATAAAGGCCATACGTACGGTAAAGGGAGGGGGCTGGACTCCTCTGCTGTGAGCACTTTGCTGATTTGGCTATAAAAATCCTGACACAATGGAAGTGTGATAGTGAGCTCAGTATTGGATTTTAACCCTCTGCTTTGCAGCTTCTGCTTAGTTGAAGTGCCACGTGTCCAAGTGGTGGCCCCAGACGCCAGTGTGTATCGATCCCTGGACTTTGCAGGCACCTCCAGGAGGAAGTTCGAGCTCTCCCTCCCTCCCTCTACTTGATGGATTTTATGTAGGAATGAACAAACTGATGTATATTTACGCTTCTTGTGGTGTATTAAAGCAAAATATATTTTGCACTTGGTATGCTTTTTGGGTTTTATGCAGTGAAAAGCATTTATTAAAAAGTATGGACAGGTTTATATACATTTAAACCTCGTAAATACAATGTTGCTGGCAAATTTTTAAGCTGTGATTGGTTCACGGAAGTGATATAATGAGCATGTAAAGGAAGTTGAGGGCACGAGTTCTATTCCATAAAGAGGCCGTTTTAATGATCTTCAGAGTTTGGCTCTGGCTCTAGCAGTAATGGTGTTAAATGTTAGAGGTTCAGAATGAGATTAGACTAATCTCTGCTGCTTTATCTTTCAGTATCAGAAATTTAACATGAGTTAGAGTGGTTTTCATTTCATAAACAACATAAAGAGGACTTTGTCATTCCTTGCTTGTTTTTTTTCCCTGAAAGATGATTCTTTGACAAGGGTGTTGTACAAAATCTTGAGATAGTGGAATTTAACTCCGTCATCTTGGTTACAGATTTGTTCTTATTATTTTTATTAATACTGTGCATTGTTTTAATACTGGGTTGATTAAAATTAGTAAATGCTTTTTTAATTTAGGGGGAGAAATTGAATGGATTATGTTGAGAAAATGGACTTGTGTGGCTTAGGCTGTAAGGCAAACTTCTTGTGTTCCTATAGTGTGTGTACATTCTGTATTTGTGTATTCATGATTGCACACATGGACCTGAAGTATTATGCCTTTCTGCAGAACAGGAGACAGATGCTTTTAGCAGTAAAGCACCTGAATAATTTAAGATTGATACTATTTGCTGTGGTTTGCAAAATGTGACTGAAAGGCTTAAATGGATTTCCTCTATGAAATTTACCAAGTGATGGTGTGTGTGTGTGTGTGTGTGTGTGTGTGTGTGTGTTGTGTGAGTGACAGTGGGGCTAGAGGCAGGGGTAGTTGGACATTCACTAATTGGTTTAGATGTTTCCCAGTTAGGGAGTGTCAACACAACGCCGCTGAAATTCAGCGTTTATAAGAGGCGCGTGCTTCTGATGTTCTAGTTCGCAAGGCGGTCCATTAGACGTCAGGTCAGTTTGTCCTTTATGTTTATGCACGCAGATATATAGCTATGCTGCCTTTGCATGGATGAATGGTTTTCCTCTTCTAGGCGTCAAAGCAGTTCTTTGGTGTTTGGGAAGGCTTTGGCATGCTTTCCTGATGCATTCAATGCTACTGACAGTTGTATGTGAGACATTGTCATTGTGTTTTTCTCACTACAAAGAAATACACCATTTTAAGAATTTGATAGGTGTTTAATATTGGTTAATTAATATGATCTGAGTTAATGCATGTCTTGTAAATTGGTATGCTAGATGCTTTTGCTGAACGTTTTCCAGATGTTATGTGTCTGTATTCATGCAGCTTATCTATAAAGAGATATTACATATACAGACCATGTAATTTTAAATCACCTTTGCATTTTCATATGGGGGATTTTATTGCAAGCCTCTTTAGCTTGAATGTCAGAGACGAGTGAAGATTCTACAATTGCATTATTACTTATGACACCTATTTCCTTTGAAAGGTTTTTACCTTCATACAGGTCGTAGCAGCATTTTTCTTCCCCTGCAAAACCATATTGCATTATGAATTGTAATGAATAATTTGTATATAATTTGCTGATGTCTGCCTACACAGGTGTTAGTTTAATAACCCTCTTCTTCAGTGGCTGTATATGTTAGGTCGTGTTGTATCGTTACAGGAACAGACCTAATTATAACAAAACCATATGCTGCATACCATACTCATAGTTAGCGTCTGTGTATTATGACGGAAAAAAAATTATTCTATTTTTCCTACTCTCCAATTTGAGGAGCTAGTAAGTCCTGCCATGTTTTGGGTGTTTTCATGCAATTATTTCTAGGGGTACTAGGGGTTAATGTGATGTGCATGCTTGGAAATTGCATTCTTTAAAATGATTTAGTTCTGTGTTATTCATGGGATCCTCGTTGAACAAATTCTTTATCTGGTACAATTTATATATGTATTTTTCCCTTCATCTGAAAAGTAAGGAAAAGTGCCAAGTGCATAGCAATAGTCATTTATAGTTGTTTCAGTATGCAAATGTAAAATGGGAGATAAATAAATTAGAATTTATTTATTTATTATCTCCTATATATCCTTTGCAGATAGGTAGCTATAGTAACAAGGCACTGGTTTTCCATTGGAGAAAAAACATATAAGCTAATTAAGCAGCTTTTCATTTAGTGATGTAGTGACGCACATATTCAAAGTGTAACTAATATACCTACCTGCTGTATGCAGTTTTAAAAATTGTTTTATGTGGTGGTGTGTGAATAACCCATGAATTATGGAAACTAATTAAGCATTTTTAAAAGGTTTAGTGGTCCCCAGGCCTGTATGGCTTTTTCATGTTTTGTACCATTTAAAGAAGTAAGGTATTCATTTATATTATGGTGAGTTGACTTTTTGCTAGATATCCTTGAGGACTTTTTGGATTTTCTGAGTATTTATATTGATATTAATATCTAATTCATAAACCTTTTGCAAAATATTAAATAGTGCTTACATTAGTGTAAGTCTTGTTAAATAACTATGTATAAAAGCCATTCTTTTGACTGTTTTGTTTTTTGAGGTCCTCGCTTATTTTTGCTACAAAATTACTTAATCTTGTAGCAAAAAAAAAGATTTTGCTACTACAAGATTACTTAATCTCTTTTCAGTCAGGATAATAACAGATAAAAGTTTGTGGTTAAAAATGACCAATAGTGTGAAAGCTGTATGAAACAAGGTATTGTGCTACCCAGGGTATCTCTGCTTTTCTATGGCTCTTTGGCAGAAGGTCTGCTGCAGTTTGACAGTGCTGCTGTTGTGTTGTATGTAATAAGCCAGAAGAGGGGGCAGCTTTCACAGGACTCTGCAGTGGATTTCTCTCCGCTTGAACAATGCCGTTTGAAAAGACCTTTCTTTATGGAGAATATTTAGAAAAAGATTGCTCTGAAGTTACTGGTAATATGCAGTTTTCTGTACTGATATGTTCTGTTATGCAGGATTTTTTTAGAAGCATATGTGTACAAATTATTAGGTTATTGTTGTACATATGTAATAAAGACAGTTTTGCGGAAAAAAAAAAACTATATCATGATACTCTACCATGACTTGGAAAAATGTAAGACAGTAAACTGTTGAGGACAGGGGTGTCAGCTTATTTCAGTGGATGGGCCACACTCTAATTTATCCAAAGTCAGTTGGGCCAGATCTAGAAGATATTTCATATTTACTTTATATTTCAATATACAGCAGATTTGTAAAATATTACCAAAGCCTTCAGTATTTGGTTTCTTATCTCTTTATTAATATGTTGAACTGTTAGTTCATAACTTTCATGAAGAATTCCAGTCTATGTCAAGTCTGTTATCTTCATATACATGGTCAAATGATTGCAGAGCAGTTAGGTTTAATAATGCAAGTTTAACAACCTGGAATTGTGTGGGAAAAGCTCAAAAAATAAAGTGAGACAGATTTGTAACAGTAAATGAAAAGAATACACCAGAGAGAAGTCAATTTATACAAATTTTCTCTACTATCATAGTTTGTATTCCTTTCATTTTCTTTTCCAAAATACAAATTTTAGGCCATGCAGTTTGTTTCTCAATTTTTGACAAAAAAAAGACAAAAATAAAAAGAAAAGACAAAAATAAAAATTTAAATTTTACATTAGTCTTGGTTATTTTTGTGCTTTTTCCAAGTATTTCTCCATAGCAGCAGTTTGTCTGTGCACTGTTACTTGCATAGAAATTGTCTGTTTTTCTTGGAAAATCCACTGTCAACACTGAGAAACCAGTTTTCTTAAATATACACACAGCAGGGATCACAATAAAGTCATACCTGAACAACTTTGAAACATTAAAATGTTGTTTTTCCTGAATAAATTGCAGGCGTTATAAAGTTGCGCAAATGTCATAACGTTGCTGTAATTCAAAGCTCCCACGATATTATTATCGATATTATATAGTTTCTCACAAGCTTTTTGTGCTGAAACTGGTTTTAAAAAAGCACTTTGCTGTGTCCAGATTATGTTACTTAGCAGCCAGGACACTTGGGGAGTAACTGTTATCACAGCTTACTTAAGGACAAAGGTGATGACATCTTTCGCTAAGGTGACATCTCTGACTGATGCTATATTAAACGTTCATATGTATTAAAAACCGTCCAGAGCTTACCATCACTAATTACATTTACTTGCCATCGGTCACAACACATTTGCCAGTATATCCAGTTAGAGATGCTTTATAAACAGGTTTCCTGTAGTTTTTTATTATTTTAGGGCTTATCTGTAACAATTCATTTATTGGTAAATTAGTGTTAAAGTTAGAAGCATTTGTTTCAACACTTTCTAAAATTTAACATGTTATACCTGTACTGTTTTTATTTTACTCACCCAAATAGTGTTTTTTTTTTTTTTTTACTTTCATTTTTCAGATGTCATAAAGTGATTTTTTCGTAAAGCGTTTGAACAAGTTACCGACGTTGTTGAGATCCCCACTGTAGCATGTGCGTAGCATGTTAATTATGAAAGTTTTCTTATTCGTGCTTGCTGTTAAGACAGTCAAGTGCACTCACCATGTGGAATGGATTTTTGATTAAGTGTTTTTTTGTGTTGTGGCACCTATATTGTGGGCCAAATCAGAATGTTCACTGGGTTAGTTACAGTACACGAGACTTGTGTGTGACACCCATGATTTAGGATTATATGATAATCATTTAAGAGCAGCAGTGTGTCACAGTTTTTTTGTCGGGGTGTAATTTTAGGGGTGGGCTAGTTTTTTTTCAAATATAAATGTTTATATCAGAAAGGTTAAATAAGCGTGTACATGTATACCTTTACTTACGACTATCCAGTATATGACCATCCTAACCCATGGTCCAATAAGGCATTAAGAAACTAATTCAAAGTGCATGCGATCACTGTCTTTGTAAGTCAGCGGTGTAGTGTAAGCATTACTGGACAAAAACAAAGTGATTGGACTGCAAGCTTGTGTACACACACACCCATTAAGTTTATAACTTGCAGTAGTAGTTAGCATGGATAAAGTACCAAGGATGAAATTCCCTGTGGGGATTAATAAAGTGTAAAAGAAAATTATCAAATTAGAAAAAAATTCTTGTCATAAATAAATCTGTAAAAAAAAAAAATTAATTAATAAATAAAAATAATTATTTACAGCAAGTTTTTATTTTTACATTAACAGATTTCTTTTTTCATATTTAAGTTGATGGGCTGTACCTTCAGTCCATTGGTTTGTCGAGAAACTGGAATGTTTGATTTATTGTTGTTTGTTCTGCAGATTTATTTCTTTATGAAAAGGATTTATTTCTACCAGCAATTTATTTATGTATTTATTTTTAAGTCACGCAGAGATACTTTGGCAAAACTATATGTGTGTATTGGATCCAAATAATTAAGTTGTTTCCTTTTCATGATTTATTTATATTTTGTCCTCTTAAGCAGGTAAAGGAAACATAATTTTATTATGCAGAACTGAGGCAGATAAAAAGTATATGTTACTGTATACCCTTATGTAGAGCATAACTTTTTTCCAGTATACTGTGTGCTGGTGTTATAGAGGCATGGTGGTTTAACAGAGATCATCATGTCTGGCATGCTGTACTTACAGGTAAAAAAAAAAATAATAATAAACTGCTACTTTCATTTTTACACATAGTTGTGAAACAAAAACTCAAATTAATTTATAAAATCAATTTATCACCATTTGCATAATATTCTCTAATATATACATATATGAAATCCAGTTTATGACTAAGTCAAGTTTACGGCCTGATGATCAGAATGTAACGCTTTCATAAGTGGCCGTATACCTGTATTCAGTTAATTAGCCTTTCACTTCACTTCTTCATACATAATTGGATTATTTAAGTCTCTACTGTAGCTAATCTGCATTAAGTTAATAACTCCTGTTAACGTTTTTGATAATGTATTTTAAACATGATTTTTTTCTGGCATTTATAATTTTTTTTGAATAAAGTAATTTACATCTAAAATGCATTTTTCTATTGCAATATGTTTATAGACATTATTAAACTGTGTTATGCTAAACACGGGCTGACTGGAGCATCGCTCTAATAACAGGTGTTCTGCTGCACCTGGAAAAATTGTAAATGTTTGTCATGCCTTTATAGGTGACAAAAATGTTGAGTTTATTCTTAATTGTGACACTGGTTTTGCTGATTCAATTTCAATTCACAAAATACTGAGATCTGTCTTGTTTATTTATGCCTTTTTATGACTTTAAAATGACTTTTCTTGACTTTTCCTTGGAATGGTCCTCTTATTGTACAGTTGGCTCTTCTCTCTCATCCACAGTGTGCGCTGTGTACTGTTATCCTGTTTAGTCTGAAGTACATTTGATAACTTTAGTTACTCATGATGAACAACAATGGCAGAAGGTGGCCCTCTGAAAGCACCTGCCTTCGTTCAGTGTACATACTGTAATGCAGGAAATTCCTGCACTTAATGTGCCTTATTAGTAATATTGTAGTTGTAATTGATATTTTATATATCCAAGTGGTAGCGGTTGATATATTTTCATTTACAAATAAATAATTGAATACATTGCAATTATAGATTTGCCCTACACTGCAACACGACATGACATCACACTTACATTAGCTCATTTACAACTGTGGTTAGATCTTAAAAGCCTCAACGTGAAACGAGTTTAGCGTGGCAATACTATTTAACTGTAAACGATACTATAAATTATAAACTAGATACTCCGGCTTTGCTTTCACAAGAACAAAAGTTGTAAACCAAGTTTATTGTCTTTTATGGTGAAACCCATCAAATGCAAAGTTTATGTAACTAGGTTGAAGTGTGCAACAACGTTTTCGTGATACTGACTCATCCCTTGCAGCTAAGGCTGTTCAACTCTGTTACCATAATTAAATTTGGCCCAATTGTAATATTAGCAGTTCCCTTATTCAAACATTGTTAGTGGAGTGTTAGTGGATAAAATGGTAATATTGCGATATATCACTATGCATTAAATTGTGTCCCTGGTATCATGAGTATTGTCTCATGGGCTAGTTGGTAATAGCCAAGCCTAACTATTTTATTCGGTCAAAATAATTTTTTACTGTGGCTTTTGTCAATGTTTGACAATCTACACAGTCAGTTGAGTCTCTAAGAATGGTCCTTAGAAATTTTAGCAAAATTTAATCAAATCTAAATTAAATTGAGTTTGGCATTAGTGAATTAAATTGGTTTCCCATCCCTACATGCCTTCTGTAAATTCTGTACTTCCATAATAAGTAAAATATTTTTGATCTATGTACTTCTATCTGCTTCTGCTTTTCACTTAATATGCAGTAGTTTGTGGGGAATGTACCCTAAGACTACAATGTAATATTAAAGTACATTTCTTAGACCTGTTAACCTTATTTTTCCATCTTGACTTGCTTAATGTACATGGGAAGCAGAACTAGTGAATGTGATTAAGATTATATTTCTCCAAATATATTATATAACAAACCCTATTAATATATAATTATAGGGAACTATCCTGTGTCCCAAAACACCAACTTGTTTTTAAGTTCATTAATGAGCACAAAGGTTGTGAATAAGCAGTAGAAAGGGGAAATTAAAGTGGTCAGTGATGGGCACATTCTGGTTGTGGATATGCTTGTATGTAATTATTTTTTGAAAGATATGATGATGGCCATCATTAGGTGTTTAGGAATATGACTACTTGGGAGCTTTAAAAGGGGACGCTGCTCTACTCTCCCTCCTCGTTGCTGCCCGTACTGCCCCTGGTATCTCCCTCACACCCCCTGTGCTATTCTGTCTGCATGCTGCTGGTGTGCTCCCTGATCCCCTTTGCGGCCACTGTGGATTGCTGGCATGTATCCTGCTCAAGGCCATCATTTGTTCAGCAGTCACTGAACACCGGCAGAAGAGTTCTGCCCGTGTTACCTTGCCGTTCACACTGTTTGAAAGAGAGTGGCTCTGGTTACAGTGACTTCCAGGCAAAAGGAAGGAACAAGCTCCCCCCCTTCTCCCTTCCCTTCCTGCTGAAATGGGTACTGTTTAAGGAGGCGACTGTTGTTGGATTTAAACCCCACATCCAGCCTCAGGGGATTGTCGTGAGTGCACGCTGCCCCCGTTCTGTAGTGACCTCAAAGTCAGGGTGGGGTTAGGGTCAGGGCGTGGGAAGGCAATGTTTGCAGGTGGCTATGCAGGGGGGCCGTTCAACCGGCAAACTGGTGTCCCTGCCGATAACCTGCAGATCTCCAGAGCGGCCAGGCTCAGCGCTGGCATTAGGAAAAACAGCAGCAGTAGCAGCAGCAGCGTTGCCAGCAGCAGGATGCTGTCCATGTCGTACAGCGAGAGCGTGCGGAGCGGTATCAACCGCTACCACTCGGAACCGGGCTTGAGCACGCCACGGCACGCGGACCAGGCTCAGCTGCAGCGACTACGGGAGCAGCGTGCTGCTGCGCAGCTCAAGAATATGGAGGACTTCCTCAAGATGAATGGCCTGTCACTAGAAGAGTGTGTGTCCTACCAGACCGGCATGAAGTACAGGTAAGGTACGGATAAGTGGGCACCCCCACCACCGTCCACACCTCCCCAGCCAGAGCTCCACATGTGCACTGGCTCTTGGGTCGTCTGGCTCTGACACAGCGGTTCATGAACAGGTCTCTTTTTCCTTTTAATGACTGAACAGGTTTACACCGATATCAAGGTTGATTTTGCAACTACTTCCTGTAAAGGATTCCTTGTTTTTGGCATAGTTACACTTTTTTTAAATCATAGGACTGTGCATTTTTTTTTTTGTGTAATGAAGAGATATTTTATTCCAGTTCTGCAGCTCTACATTATTGTGCAAATGAAGTTTCCTTTTGTTGTGTGTACACCCTGTGCCAAAACCATCTCGCTGGAAGCAAATTTATTTTAATGGTTTATGATACTGGCATGTGTTTACTGTCTGCTATTGAGAGCCATCGTGCTGTCAGTACATGAACACCTGTGCTGAAAACCCAGGTCCTACAGAATTCTAAAATGTTATATACAGCCAATGGCAAGTTACATGTGATTAAATCCAGTGTTAGAGATAGTGTCACTTACGGTCATAGTATGTATTTTGCAATTAAAAGTACTAGAACTACTGTCAATTGTAATCCAATCTACTCTGACAGTTACTATATGAAAGCATTTATCTTAACTTTAAGCAAGCAGCTAGCTTATTTAAGTATAACTGGATATTGGTAATTCGCCTCAAATGTCAGGTAGCATGTTAGTACAGCATTAGAGATGGTCTTCCAGACCATACTTTATTACAGCTGTACGTAGAATTGGGTAATGTAGCACAATATATTTACCAGTGCTCCCATCTCTCCTGTAGATACAGTACATGGGCTTACATACATAGTAGGGTAACAGTGAACCAGTGTTGATGTATAAGTAAGTCAAAACGAAGACTTTTCTAGCATACCCAGTTGATGTGGAAACTGCTTTGGCAGCACTTTAGTTAAAGGTGGCATAGTGTGCCACAGATGACATGTTGTCACCATGCTCATTGTGGTTTTGCTGTAAAGCTTGGTCACTCTACCTTGAAGGACGAGCTCAAGTAGCACGAGACAGCTCAGCATGTGGACTAAATTGTATGGGTCAGGAACACATTTCTCATACAGGATATTGACCAACACACTGCTGATTATCTGCGGTGGGTTGGTGCCCCGCCCTGGGTGTCCCCTGCCCTGCACCCCATGTCTCCTGGGATGGGCTCCAGGCTTCCCGCCACCCTTAACGGGATGAAGCAGTATATGACTGACTCCTGATTATATAATAATAACATATATAATAGCTTTTATTGTCATTGCGCACATATACGTCACAACAAAATTTGCTTTCTGAATGTAACCCATCGCCCCGGGGGGAGCAGTGGGCAGCCACATGCCCTAAGGGCTTACCTGGCAGCGGGGCTGCGATTTGAACCAGGAGACGCCCGCATTCCAGCCTAATGCACTACTCACTGAGCCCCCAGGCCTTCTAATTACGCAAACTTCTGAAATGGAATTCATACTCTAAATACATATTGATGAATTCAGTGGATATTCATGGAATATCCAAGTGTCCTCACAAATAAAGAGATGCACTTTCTCGTTGGGTTTTGTTCATTTGCGTGCCGGTGTATGTTTCTCACAGAAATGCTACCTGGTTTACCTCAGCATTGCCTAGGAGAGGCTTTTAGCACTAATTAAGTGCTGTATCTTGATCAGGGCCGCTTGTTTAATGAGGGCCAAATAAGGCCAAGAAGAGAACACAAAGCTCAGCCCTCTCATCATTATTTAAGGCCGTAACAAAGCCAGCTGGCTTTCCACACAACTCTCTGTGCAAGTGAAACGGCAACCAGCAGGACACGCCTGTACGTGAACAACATATCACTGTGACACGCTTCTCACTCGGAAACACTCGTCACAGCGATACGTTGGCGACGTGGCTGTGTCATTGACAGATGTTATCGGTAGCACTGTTGTGTACACGGCGTGTCGGTAATTTGGTTCACCGTAGGCCGGTATTTTGAATTCTGTCTTGACTGTAATGTACATGTCTGAGCTGTTCTTTTAGCAAGGCGACTTGAGTAAACAGTCATCTGTTTATTTAAGCAGTGCGTTCCAGTACTTTGTCAGCTAACTCAGGTTATTCGCAATTTGCACTCTGTGCATCGCGAGCTGGAAGAATTCTGCAAACAAGTGAGTTTCCCATTGATTTAGGACAGATGTAAGCTGAGACACCTCACTATGGTAACATGTTGCAATAGAAGAACTTGTCAGTTCTTTTTGCGGAGTTTGAAACTGCTTATTTACAGTTTTTTTTTTCTTTTGTACAAAGTACAGAAAATTGTAAAATATGAAGGAATATATCTGCACACTCTTGGTTTGTTATTCAGGTTTAACTGCTGTCTGTGTTTCAGAACAAAGCAGATTTCTTGCATGTGGGCAGGACTCACCCACCACAAATATCACTTGTGTTGAGAACTCTGTACAGTCTTCAAGCTGTAGACACTGCAGTCCATACACCGCGCTGGCTGTGCTTCAGGATCACTTGCATTTGAACGTGGACTAAAGAGTTATTGATTTTTCCATCGTTTCTATGCCACGTTGCGTCATCCAGATGCTAATGGGCACTAAGAGAAGCATTTGTGTCTGTATTTCCATTTACTGTGACTGCACACATTATGAGCTGGCCTGCAAGGTCACTGTCAGCGGCTCTTTGTCTCTGCTCTCCCCCGTATCCATTCACCGCTCCCCCGACCCTTTGTCATTGATTTATGAAGATGTGGACTTTGTTGAGTTCCTGAAGATCCGCTTCCTGTGTATGTAAAGGTCTTTACTTTCTGTGACACACTTACTGTCCTCTCCACTTTCTCAAGGTAAAGATGTGACTCAGTGCAGCAGAAAACAGTTTTCCAGTTTATGACATGACTGTTAACAAATTGTGTTAACAAATTTTGACGATGTACCTGCTGTGACCATCTGCACTGTACAATTTGTCCATCTTGAGCAGTTGATAATGTTTTAATTTCACATTTTATGATGGTTTCTTTCTGCCTCTTGATACCATATTAACAAAGTTGTGCTTCTTCTAAAGGGGACTAATATTATCAACATCAATGTTTTACTGTGTTTATGTGTATTTGCTAATGTTACATGTGTGTTTATCTATACGTATTGATATATTTGTTTTAAAAATCATAATACTTTTGAATGGTTGTGTGATTAGACCTCAGTCCTATTAAGCTCCACCACGCTTAATACTGTAGGTTTGTTTCCACGTGAAGCTGTTCCTTGCTTGTTGGCTCCACAAGGTGGCATAGGAAGCCTTTAGATGACTTTCTTTTATGGCTTTTTATGGTGTCTTCATGCACTGTATTTAGGTAATGTGTATTTGTGTCTGTTGCGTAAGGGAAAATCCCTAGGATAAGTTTCAGTGAGAAATGATAGCAATGATATTATTACATATTGTGCATTGCAACTGATTAGTTTGTACTTGAGAAGTTTTGGATAAAGACACCTAGAGCATGTTATTACCACGGGCATCACATTTCTGTCCTTACTGAAATTAAAATGAGTTCTACTCTTTCATCTTTGAGACCTAGAAATTTTTAAGGGTCATAAAATTCACATGGACGCTTCAGTAATTGGTAGAATGATAATATTCAAGTTCAAAAAGTCACATTTAATGGTGTGAATTCCTTGCTGTCATGTATTATGTACTGTATATTTCACTTTGTTGCACTTATTCAGCCAGTCCCTAGATTTGTCAGTGAACTGCGCCTCTATGATTACAGTAAAGAGATGGGCGACAGTCGCAGAGGTGACTAGCAGCACAGCGGAGCCTCACAGAGTGTGTGTTTGTCAGAGAAGGAGAGTGCAGAAATACACAGGAGAAGGGGCAACCTCTGCTTGTTCCAGGCTAGGAGGACTGAGAACTTATATTGGATTAGTTCACTAATGACAGAATGGTGTCTTCATGTCTATGGCATAACATTTGATGATAATTTATGCACTGCAGGACATAAAAGGCCTTACTTTTAGATTTTTTCTGTTTGCTGCCTCCTTTGGACAATACAGCTGCCATTTTTTTTTACTTGTAAAAAAAAAAATAAATAAATAAAAAGAATTCTACTGATTGTACAGTAATAATTAGTGTTTTCTTCTGTATTATTTATAACTTTTGTATTCTTACCCCAGGAAGATTTGGACTACCCAATATGTTAGATTATTGATCAAAAGAATTATTTCTCATATTTTTCATAATGTACAGGATATTTAGTATCACCTTCCAGACAAATCATACAGTAACCAGCAGACTTTATCCTTTCACTTGTGTCAAAGACATATGGGTGGGATTTCAGAGGTTGAGTAAAATTTACCTGTTGTACTAAAGATTTTGTTAGAGCTATAACACACTTGAGTAAATGACTATGGCATTTCTTTTCATGCATGCATGCATGCATGCATGTATGTATGTATGTTTCATTGAGCTTTGTGGTCCGTATTGGAAGTATGGCAATTTAAATGTAATCTGCATTAATCATCACTGTTTGACCTCTGACACCCACAGTTTAGGGCAGAGGCTTCTGATTTAACAGCTACTACAGGATCATTAATATTGCAGAGCTGACTTGCCAGACAGAAAATTGCCAGCAGTGTGGTTTTATTTTTTGGTCAGAATTAATGGTTTCTGTAATGGAAGGTTTTGTATGATTTATGTCTTAAAGATTTAATGGTTTTAGAGCATTTTAGAAGTATTTTTGTCTTTGTATTGTTGAGCGATGTGGACGTTAGAGTTGTTCTTATGAAAATGAGTGTTAATTTTTATCTGCTAAATGACACACTGTGTGTATGTTCTCTTCCTTGTCAAGTGTGGCATTGCAGGTGACAAGCCAATAGTTGTTCATGTATTTTCTCATGCAGACCTTAGAAGCAAATCAAATTATTTCAGGTTTCTGATGAATCAGGTAATAAAGACTAGATCTTATATATAATATCAAAGACCTTATAATATCAAACCTGGTAATGAGCACTTTGAGCACTGTGGCATTCTACCGAATTACTTATGATGGAGTTCTTGCAATATTATTTATCCTTGCGAGTATCTGAGCTCAGTGTTTTCCTGTTCAGGTCATTGGCATCAGCCGACAAGTTAGCTGTTGTTGTAATATTAGCAGTTATTTATTGTGCCAATTTTATTGGAGAAAGTATGTGCCTTAGTGTACAAAATTTGTATTTTATTTTGTACATTGTTTTGTCTGGTGAAGGAGCCAGCCTTTCTGCTCTAGTTGCTTGTAAAGCCGTGCCTGTTTCCCCTCTCTCTCTCCCATTAAATTATTAACGGCTGTCCTGCCTGTTAGAGCTACATGTATATTCAGGAATCAGCCTGGCAGGGTCTGCAATGGTACCCTATTAGATTCTGCAGAGAGGTGTGTGATGATGATGATTAGATGTACCGAAGCTTTTGTGTGTCTCAAAGTTCTGTATTAAAAGCGATGTTCCTTCTTCACTGTGTTTCATTTCCTTTCTTGATATGTTATCTAATACCTGGGCAGGTTTATCAGATGTTTCTTCTTGCATTTACTGTATATCAAATGAAATGCGCCGTAGGTTATGGAATATATATAGGAAATCTTCAGCTTGATCAAGCCTTGAATAAAATATTAAATGTATGGCTGCCTTTCAGTTTCATAAACTGGTTTGCTAAAAATATGTAACAAAGGCGTTCAGATCCTTCCTAATGTATCAAATCCATTCTCAGTTTCATGTACTGTTTTATCCGTGCGTAACTTACAGTAAATTGTGCTTTCATTGTTAAGTATGCATACACTCGCCTGAATAATTAATGCTTGCACAGTTAAAGGTTTGTCCTGAAGTTTGAGTAGGCAGTCTGCTGCAGTGAGTTATAGAAAAATTCATAGTGACACTCGAATGCCAACACGAGGAGGACTAAATGTTAAGGTCAGTTATTTCCTGCTAGGACCGTACAGTATTAGATGTATGTGACTGTACATGTGTAGGAATCATTGCTGCTTCGCAGCAGCTGTGGCTGCCCATACGGCCCTTTGACAGACCATCCCACTCCTCGCTGTCTCTGCTCACATTTGTACTCCTCCTCTTTTCAGCTTATCGACATTAACTGTCTCAACTTCTTGCAGTAACTCGTTGAGGCTAATTTGGCTAGTTTGTATCTCACCAAAGGAGCAGATGGGTGTAAAGTTGTTGTTGCTAAAAGTAGGTCCTGGAGGTAAGGGCATTGTAGAAGCTGTGTGTTACTGCCCCTTTTCACAGCACTGTGGGCGTCAGCTCTGTATGTTTTCCCTGGAATAAACTCACTTATGTAAGATGGGCTCCTGTTGAGTCCGTGTACAAGTTCGCATTCTTGGTATTCAGCTTTTACTATTATGATAGTATCTTGTGAGACAGTCTGTAATGATGCAAGTCAGGGAGTATGTTGAGCCAGTATTTTATTTCCACTTTTGCAGTTTCTCTGTCCCCTTGATTGACCTGCGACACTTACTGCCTGCACTGCCGCACGAATGTCCTGAAGCTACTCCGTGCGTCCTGTTAGTCCCCGAGCACAGCAGAATCATTGACGCTGACTTTATATAAAAGAATAAATCAGGCTTTTTTCAGGGGTGCGACCAACATGTTTAGGCAGTTCTTTATGGCTCTTAAAAGCAGGAAGACGGCTATCCCCATTTTCACAAGCTGCTAATGCTATCTCTGTGCGATGAGATTTCCTGGGCAGCTGTTCACATCGAGGTGACATTGAGCAGGCAGCTGAGACATTTGTAAAAGTAGCTGCTTTATTTAAAACTAAATTCCATTTTGGTAGACCTTTGATGAATAGGGCATTGACAGGTTATTGTATAACAGGCTTTCAGAAATTTTAGGACAGCTATTCTAATTTTGTGTGTGTGTGTGTGTGTGTGTGTGTGTGCTGGACTCATGCATGAGTTTGAGCCTCTAATGAAGCTTAAGAGTGCTGGTTGTTCCAAGACTTTAATACCACAATTGACAGATTCATCCAAACCATTTCCTGTATGTTTGACATGTGATAGTTACCTTTTGACAGAGCTTGGTGCAGTCTTCTGGAATGAAAATGGCTGTGGCTGTAATAGATGTGTAATGCAAGCCGCTGTGTGAGTAGAGTCTGTGCCGTGACCCTTGATCATTTGCAATCCCAGTAGATGTCCTTGATGAGAAATATGAATAAAGAGGAATAATGTTCAGACTCAACTGATTGTGTTGTTCTGTGTAAACTGTTAACATGTGGATACAAATTCTGTTCAGAACATTGTGAATGTATCATTTACCCTTAAATGTCTGAATGTCTCTCTTGAAAGAGAGACATTAAGTCGCCTTGAAAGGTCTGTGATATTTTGAGCTCTTATTTGTAGAGGTAGAAAGGTTTTAGAAGAAGTGTGTGTGCTTCACTAGTTAATTGTTATACAAATGATATTCTAACGTTAATCCAGGCTTTTTCACAGTAAAGTCCAAGAGTAAATTTCTGTACATGGATATAAAGTTTTTTCTTCTGGGATTCATGATTGACAAAGATAAAATGACATAAAATTTCTGTTCAGGTATTTAAACTAATGTCAATTCAGTATTTTTTTACCAAACCAAGATAACGTTGTATAGGATCATAGTGCTAACTAGCAATGAGGGGTTTGGAAATTAATGGATTGACATTTTTTCTGACATTTTGATTACTTGACTGATTGTAATTGAGGGGGTAAACTGAACAATGAACTACGAAAGTGCAGAGAAATGGAATGACTGAACGTGATTACAACAATGAGAGGGCCTTAATGAACATGCCATCAGGGACCATATAACACAAACAACAGCTGCCCTCCTGTTGTGTTGTTGCAGACACCCTCATAGCAGTGTTTTCAGTGAACATGATTGGCTGTTCTTTAACAGACTAGAAGCCCACAAGTGATCGACTGATTGTTGATTAAGTGATGATTTTGTCATTTTGTCTTGTGGTTGCGAATGTCAGGTTTGTAGCGGTACCATATTTAAGTTATTTGATGTGTAGTTATTCTTTCACAGTGTTGAGGTCCCTGTCCTACCATGCATGCAGTCAGAGAGAGGTGGGCCCTGCTTGCCTGGTGGCCAGTATCCTAGCAACATCTTTCTAGCTCAGCCTCTCAGGGTGCTAGCCTTCCTGTTGTTCCCTTGCTAGCACTAGTGATCAGGCCCCTTCTTCCCTGTGACAGAGGGGAAAATGGCCACGTCTGCCCTCCAGCATCAGAGCAGTGACTGTTAGCAACTCCAAGTGCACAGACTGTGAAAGATGCTCTTCACTGAATGGTTCCTATGGAAACAGAATCTAGAAATCTCATGTACAATTATAACACATTCTTGACTTCCTCCCCCATTTCCACCACCCTACATAGTTGGAAACATTCAACTCTTGCTCCAATTGATGTCATTAGTTGTTTTATTATTACAGCGTCATGTTATTATTACAGCATACATTTTGTTGTGTTACTGCTAGTCTTACTTGACGTATTGTACTGCTAATGTATGTTAGAGAATAGGCTGTCTTTCCTGTAGCATAGTGAAGCATAGCTCTGCACATTTTCCTTAATATTGTAATCAGTTTTGCTCTTCTTTTCTTTTTTTTGTTTTACATCATTATAAAACGTGTTTAGCTACAACATTTGTGTGTTATCATAGGTAACTGCATGTATAGGCTGATGTACACATTACCAAATTTCCTGATAGTTGGAATGAATGGCCGACATTATGTGAGGTGCAGCTATGCTACTTGCTATGTGTCAGCACAGCTTTGGATGTTCAGATGACAGTAAGGCTTTTGGTGAACAGGCCCTTACTGTTTAATTCTGGCAGCAGGTATAACAGAAATTCCTTTCTTAGTTCTCAGCTCATGTATTGTTGCTGTCCTTTGTAGTGCTAGTGTTTTTTCTGCTGTGCTGTTTTTTTTCTGCCACTTGTCCTTTAAACTATCAAAGCTCTTGTCACTGTACATACCCATCTGTCTGAATGAATTCTAATGTATTATATTTATCTGTAATAAATGTGGAGAAAACTGACTCACCAGTACAGAAAATGAAGTGCTGCACAGTGTGTACTGGTCCGTGTGTGCATGTGTGTGTACTGTTCTGTGTGTGTGTGTGTGTGTGTGTTCATTGAAAACTGTCAACATAGTAGTTCCCCATGTATACTAGGCTAAAGGGAGGCTGTAAGAGACACAGCAGAGCAGTAAAAACTGAAATGTTCAGCACTGACTTTTTTTTTTTTACTTGAGTTTACTTGGCTCTTCTGCAAACACACCCTAATCACTGAGCGGCACACTGTGTGTGTTTATAGGAGGAGTTTACTGGAACTTGTAGTGGGTACTTAACCTCCTTCAGATGTCCTTCTTGGTGGATTTGTGATTGATATGGTTGATTTTGATGTTAATTCAAAGGTGTTTCTCATGAAGAGAACGCTGCTTAATGTTCTCTCCATGTACGTCTGTTTTAATGTCTGTTGTGGGCATATAAGGTCAGCTGAGCTGGCCTTGTGTGTGTATGATTTTATACATATCTGTGCTACCCTCTGTGGGTGCCGTCGCTGCACTGTAGTGCACTGCCTGTGTCCTTGTTTTAGTAACATGCCTGGGGTTCCCTCTGGTGAACAGCTGCCGGCTGCAATGAGGAGGCAAGTAAAAGCCAGGCAGCTTGAAGTGCCGTTTCCCCATGTCAGCCAGTTATCAGCACGAGAGGCCAGCTACACGTAGCTGAGAGGGAGACACACATTTTTGTCTGAATGTTTTTGATGGTCACTCTTTGGTTGGTCAGTGCTTTATAGCATTTTTACAGTGTATCTTTTTTTTTTTTTCTTTTCTTTTCTTCAAATTTTTAGATTTGGTCAATATTGAAAGTCTTGTGAAAATTTATTGCATCGTGTGTAACTGAGTGACTTGGTTTTGATTTGATGCCCGTGTGGCTTCAAAGTAGTGATGGCTTCATACCCTGTAGCGACACAGCGCAGCTCATAAGACAGTTGCCATACGTGACAAAGGAACAGCAGCCTTAGAGAATGGGTCCAAGCTCAGCAGTGCCGGGGGCATATGGACATGCTGGGTTCAAGTGACTGAGCCGGATAGATTACACAGCAGCGTGCAACATGAGTGACCTGGTTCCCAGGGCGCACAATGTGCTGCGGCTCCACAAAGCTTCAGGCACGGTTACCCCACACCTCATGTTTCCCCTGTACTGGCCGCACTCCCCTCAAATCTAAATGTTCCACCGGAAAGAGACGGAGAGCTGGCTGCAACTCCTCCATGAACATTTAGAACCGTATATTACACATGAAGATGTTGTTATACCAGCCTTTGCAGCACTTAAGACCAGAGCTTTACAGATTTCTGTACAGTGTTACACGTAATGAACTGTGAGTCTCTCTGGATCATGTGTGTTCATATACTAGATATGCAGTGACACTAGGAAGAAAATGTGACCGTAATGCTCCTTTTGGTTATATAATGCTGATGTATACACTAATAAGCATGTCTAAAACGAGGGTTTTCAAAGAATAGACACAGTTTTGTATTAAGAGCTGGTGGGGGCTGAGATTGAAGTAAATGATTGGTTAATGGAGGTGAGATAAATGGGCACAGTTGGAACATACCCAAAAGGTATGTATCAAATTCCACATGTTGCTTCTTTCTGGGACTGTGTTTTTATTTCTCTTTCTGGAGGGCATAACGAGATTACTCAGGTCTTATGAAGAGCCTGTTTACAATCTTTACTCTCAATCTAAACTTTCCCTAAATCCTTTTTTGAAAAATCCATCTTCAGTGCTAGTTGTGGCGTCATGGTGGTGTGGTGGTTAGCACTGTCACCTTGCACCTCTAAGCCTGGGGTTCAATTCCCGTCTTGGGTCTGTGTGCGTGGAGTTTGCATGTTCTCCCTGTGCTTGGTGGGTTTTCTCTGGTTTCTCTGGTTTCCTCCCAAAGTCCAAAGACATGTGGGTTAGGTTGATTGGTGTCTCCAAATTGCCCGTTGTGTGTGTGTGTGTGTGTGTGTGTGTGCCCTGTGGTGGGTTGGCGCCCTGCTCTGGGTGTGCCCTGCCCTGCACCCTATGTGTCCTGAGATGTACTCCAGGCTTCCCGTGACCCTTAACAGGATGAAGCGGTATTGAAGATGACTGACTTGCAGTTCTAGTTGTTTTGCTATAGAGTTCAACCCATTGTTTTAACATTTACTGCTGACAGCTTCGTGCTGCTTCTTTAGATTTAATTAATTTTTTTTGATAGAGGAAACTTTTTGTATTTATAGTCGAAAGCATTTGTATATTCCCAGTTTTAAATGCCTGTAATATTCTTTATTTCCTGGATGGAGGTGTTTTGTCATGAGTTACAGAGGATTGGTTTTTTTTAGCATAGCTTTTTTAGATCAGGCAGCCTTCATTAGCCTTCCAAACCAAAGCAGGTGGGCTTACATAACATTTAGTTTACACCTTCCTTCACATCCATTACAATTCACTCTTCTTTATAGTGCCCAGATTCCCTCTTTTTATAGTGCCCAGCCTGTGTTGATGCATAACACGGAAGTCTGCTTTAGTCCTGTAGTGCCAGAGGAGGGTGAAGAACAGCAGGCTTATTGAGAGCCTGAAGAATGCTGGGACAGTGGGCTATTAGATAAAGTCACCCAGAAGCACTTTGGAGTTCCCTAGAGACAGCAGCTCTAGACAACCACTGGGAGCTTCACTCGCTCTCCTATTCTCTTGGTGAGCTCAGTTCACCCCTCCCACTCTCCCACACTCTCACTATTTTTTCTTCCCTCCCTCCCTCCTCTCTCTCTTTCTCTCTCTTTCTCTTTCTCGCTCTCTCTCTCTCTCTCTCTCTCTCTCTCTCTCTCTCTCACTGCCTCTCTGTGTCCTGCACGGTATGCGCAAGTTTAATCTGTGTGAAACAGGGACTGTTCCTGTGTGTGTGTGTGTGTGTGTGTGTGTGCGCATGTGTGTTTGTGTTGTTGTGTGTGTGTGTGCTTTTTTCAGATGAAAAAAAGACCTGTTCCTCTTGGAGATATCAAAAGGAAGCTTCAACTGAATTGGCACGCACAGTTGCTGGACCTACTGGACACCTCAATTCTCCTTCTAATACAACATATATTCTTATGTATGTGCATATTCATTCATTGTCATCTGCATCTTAACAGCTGGAGAGTTAGATGGACAGGAAATTGGCAAGTAAGCGATCTTCAGGCTTGACTGTGATAAGGACAGGGACTGGGGAATCTAGCTCTGGAAATAAAAGACATTCAGCTCCACCAGTGGCAAGAATTTAATGTGTGGAGAATAAGGAAAATGAGGGTGAAATTATACAAGTGAAACGCTCTTTCTGGAAAGGTGTCTGAAAAAGAAGCCTAGTAGGGGGAGCCTGTGTGTGTGTGTGCGTGTGCCTGCTCCAGCGTGTTGGCGTGAGTGTTCTTCCAAGGAGCGCTGTTGCAGCACTGGAACATCAGGCTCTACAGATTGGTTCTGCAGGAGCAGGTTTCACTCTGCGTTCATCGTTCCCACCCTGGGCATTATTTCGTCACAGCTCTGTGCCTGCCGCCACCTCCTCTGTCTGTATTGTTGACCTGGGTCTTCAGAGATCGAGAATAGAAGTGCTTTAGCTCAGACAGCAGAGCTAAGGGGACTAAGGCAACTTGTTTCACCTCTTTGTTACAAGTGATACTTTTGCCGTGGCAGGTTTGTTCTCCCCTCTTTTTGGGCTTCAGACTGAGACTGTGCTGCAAACACAGACAGCATCCGTTTGCATTGGGGCAGCACGAAAGCGCGCATCTCACGGCCAGTAAGCCGTAAACCTCCCCACCGGCCAGGATGCAGGTCTCCTTTGTGTGTACGGACCACCGGGGCGTGAGCCGTAGCACGGAGGACAGGCTCAACCGGCAGAACGCCAACAGCCCCGGCACTAGCACAAGGAGCAAGTTCCGTGCCGTGGCCATGGTGGCCCGGAGCCTGGGCCAGCTCTCAGTCCAGAGCGTGCCGTCCTCCAGTGAGCAGAGCGTAAGGACTGGCATGAAGTATAGGTAGGAGTTCTTGGGCTGCAGGTTGGACCGTGCTCTGTGTGGGGTGGGAAGAGAGGGAGGTATCTGTTACATAGTAAGCATGGGATGGGGCTGCTGCTGAGCACCAAGTGAGGACATTAGGTAGGGCTTCAAGATGTGAAGTTTTTCTTAACAAAGTTGAAAAGTCAGTGTAGTCCTGAAATGAGCATTATTACTGATTTACCAAATGCTTTTTCCGTTGGGTTATGGGTGCATAAAATGTAGTTTGTGATGTGGAAGTCTACTGTGTGAGATAACAAATGTCATACCTGTCACTGTATACGCTTCTTAAGCGTTTTAACTTAAAGTGTCATATACGGAAAGGAGCTTATATTGTGCTGTATTATATTCATCCATAGTCATCTTCAAAACACTGATTGCTGTAGTTATGAAAGATATTACTGTTATTTAATGCACTTTTCCTTTGAAAAGCCCTAATAACTAAATTATTCAATGGATTATAATGTGCTTCACTTGGCTCTTTTCACATGTAGTTTTTTTCCTGTATATATATTTTTTTGCCCTGTGGTGGGTTGGCGCCCCACCCTGGGTGTCCCCTGCCCTGCGCCCTATGTGCTCTGGGATGGGCTCCAGGCTTCCCTGCGTCCCTCACCAGGAATAAGCAGTTAAGAAAATGAATGAATGAATGAATGAATGAATATATATATATTTTTTTTTTTTATGCCGAGTGCTGCTGCATGCCTTTTTAGCTGAGATCTCTCATTCTATAGAGTGATATCTGAAACCAAAGGCATCAGAAAGCATTTCATTGTGAAGAGGTTTATGTTATTTGTATGTTCAATTTAAGATGTTTAAAAATGCTGTTATAAAATACATACTCACTAAATTATCACACCTAGAGAATGTTGATTGTTCCAGCTGTGTGTCAGTGGTATAGATTAATTAGAACTGTGAAAGGAATGTGTATAGTGAGTACATTGGTACAGATGCAGCCTAAGCTAACAGGATCTGGAGAAAATTAGACAATAAGGATGTTTTTGTCATTCCAGAACATGTTTTTCATGAAAGGGAACAAAGTTCGGAGTAGTCTGGTCCCGGTTCAGTACTATAAATAAATAGCACTCTAGCACTACTAAATGCACTAAATAAGCACAAACTAAATAACACACCAACACCCAGTTTAAAAGGATAAGTATTCAAGAAGTGTAGATTAACGTGGATAAGATGAATAATAGAAGTAGTAATATCAACAGTTGTTCATTATCAGCAGGAATTGTATATAAGAGCCGCAGAATGTACAACAATGTTATTGTACTATCGATGATAAAGTGCAGAATTTATCAGTGACCTGGTATGAGGTAGTGCTAGTGGCCACAGGGGGTGTTCACATCCATGCAGAGTTAATCAGTGTTATATTGTAGCGGTGCTCTGGTATGAGGTAGTGCTAGTGCTAGCATAGTGCTAGCATTATCATTGTTGTAACTACATTTTTCTGCACTGTAGCCTATGTATATAATTATTTTATTTACTTTATCTATT
>JABJVR010047195.1:8675-24657 GCA_025773905.1 Chitala chitala | reverse complement strand
TCCCAGTTACATGCATACCCAAAACCCAGCGGTCCCAGTTAGATGTATACCTAAAACCCAGCAGTCCCAGTTAGATGTATACCTAAAACCCAGCGGTCCCAGTTACATGCATACCCAAAACCCAGCAGTCCCAGTTACATGCACTGCAGTCCCAGCTGAGAGCACAGCGGTCCTAGTTCTAATGCACAGCAGTTACAGTTGACTGGCACTCCACACTTAGGGACAGTGTCTGTGACCCATACAGGGGGCTTAGCCTGATTGAATATAATCTCTTTTACGAGCTTTCAGGTCGGTGATATTGTTTTCACCCCACTGACTTTCCTAAAAGGAAATTGAGGCTCATTTCCTATTATGCTTGTATGGACAACAAGAGATGGAAGAGGAGTGAACGTAACGCTGTCTGCTCAGCTTCACTAACACAGTGTTCACGTTACGAGCCCTGTGACTTCTAGAAATTCGACTCCATTTCTCCTGTTCTCTGCGCGCTCTTTTCATAGTGTTTCATAGATTTCCTGCTTATTTCAAATGTTTCTCTTGGCATATTACAGTTTCAGATTTTTTAAATAAAATCTGTTATGTTGTTTTTTTATACGGGCATGTCATACTGATGTTACAGTCACACACTGAGGATTGTTCATAGTCACTGTCTTCATGCTCCATACCCTGTTCGACTGGAGCTTAGTGTTTTTCATAGTCTGTACATTTCTGTGTCAGGGACAGAGGAAGAGGAGATGCACTTCCTCATGTAGAAGTGACAGGAGGCTCTTAAACATGTCCTACACTGTAGTCTCATGAGTGCATTTAGTTCCAGTGTTTCCTTCATGGGTGTGTATGTGTGTGTGTGTGTGTGTGTGTGTGTGTGTATGGGGGGAGGTTCTGTGTGTGTGTGTGTGTGTGTGTGTGTGTATGGGGGGAGCTTCTGTATGTGTGTGTGTGTGTGTGTGTGTGTGTATGGGGGGAAGCTCTGTGTGTGTGTGTGTATGGGGGGGGGTTCTGTGTGTGTGTGTGTGACAATAAGTGTAACATGGTCACTCACACCTTCAGGGCGGGAGGTTTTATCTGGTTCTTGGCAGTATCTCAGGCAATTAAGGGCAGTGTTGCCCCTAATGTGCCCATGTGCCTTGTGAGGGGTTGGTGCCTTACGGTGCCACATGAATTAACACCCCCCTACCACCACCCCGCACCACACAAAGGAATCGTGTAGAGCAGCTTTCTCAGCAACCCCGGCTGCTGCGGCATTTTAATAAAAACAGATCCAGAAAATGTGATGAAAGAAATGTGGGGGGGGGTGAACATTTAGAGAGACTGTCAAGTCAGTGGTCCATCAACAATCTTTCCATTTCCCTTTCTGAAACTTCTTAGCTATGAGTGGTGGTGGTCTGTGTTTTCTGTAGATGATGACTCAGCACTGAATGGGGAGTGGGGTGAGAGAGACAGGGGGCGAAGCTTTCTGACTGTGGTAAAGCACGACACTCTACTTGTGAATAAGGGCGATATGAATTGAGAGGAATGGAATGTGAAGAACTACATTTCCCAGTAGCACATGGCAGAACCCCAGTGTCAGCCTCATTTCCTGGTTACCCATAACCTTCTCAACCTAAGTGGACAATTTAATAATGTACGATAGATACTGTCAAATAGAAAGCATATGTGCAAAGATATGAAAAAATCACCCATATTTTAAATTATGTGTCCCACATAAAAAGGTTACACTCAAAAAACTTTTATTGGTGGCGTGGTGGTTAGCACTGTTGCCTTGCACCTCCAGGCCTGGAGCTCAATTCCTGCCTCAGGTCTGTGTGTGTGGAGTTTGCCTGTGCTTGGTGGGTTTTCTCTGGGTGCTCCAGTTTCCTCCCAACGTCCAAAGATATGCAGGTTAAGTTGATTGGTGTCTCCAAATTGTGTGTGTGTGTGTGTGTGTGTGTGTGTGCCCTACAGTGGGTTGGCACCCTGCCCTGGGTGTCCCCTGCCCTGTGCCCTATGTGTTCTGGGATGGGCTCCAGGCTTCCTGCGACCCTTAACTGGATGAAGCAGTATAGAAGATAAAGCTTCTATTTTAGTTTTTAAGCACTGTACATGCCATAGATGAGTGCACTTTTCCCCTTGGAACACATACATTGGCCTGAAAAAACATTGAAAAAACATACAGATTTAATAAAGGTAGCACAAAGTGCATAAAGATAATGTGTATGTACCAAAAAGCAGAAAAAGCAGGTGTATGACAAACAATAATGTAGAAAGGATAAATAGGGATAGAAGTTCAAAACAGATGGTTCAACCTGCACATGTCTGTCAATAATCCAAAAGGGAAACAAAAACATTACAATACTGGATTTGTGACAGTTGTGTCATTCTATAATATAATGTACATCTTAATGTTAGTACAATTTTAAACTTTCTTCTTTTTAGACTTTTTAGCATGTAAATATTACATGTGTTTATGATAGTGTAGACACTGTATTTATTGTCCAAACTATGTTGTCTAATGTCTTTGTATGTCTTCCGTAATGTGAGTGTGTCTGCCTTTTAAGAGAACTTGGGAGTAACAATATCTAGCCTTGGCGGCACAGTTGCGTGGTGGTTAGCACCGTCTAGGGTTACCGGATGTTTGGCAAAAGGAGGACATGTCCTCCTTTTTGACATTGTGTCCTCCGTCTGGAAGGCATTGGCCTAAAATGTGAAAATGTCTGGCTTTCTCACTTTCATCAGTCACTGGCTTGGCCGTGCTGATGGCTGCAGTTGCACGCTGTCATTTCTATGTTTTAATCGTAAAACGGAAATCTGATGTTCGAGCTGCTCAACATCACAACACGTTCAATTCATTAATTAGAATGATCCTGTTTTAATAAATCAACACAGCCATGCACAAGTGACACGTCAACATTTGTGTTCTCTTATTTGTTACATAAAAAAAACAATACAGGTAGTCTCCAACTTATGATGGAGATGCTTTCCAATGACCCCAACATAACTTGAAAATATCGTAAGTTGAGACAAAATAAATATGTGCTCTAAAAAAAAAAGAGTACATGCTCTAATACTGACCTCTGGCGAGAGTGAGGCATGTCACAAGACGGGAACTGTGTACATCCCAGCAGTGTCCCAACATATCCCACTGCTACATTTGCCTGCCATGCAAAATTTAAAATATTTTTACTGTTTTGTTGTATTGTTATCATCATCGTAAGATCAAAAAATCACAAGTCAAACCATCGTAACTCAGGGACCATCTTTGTGTGTGTGTGTGTGTGTGTGTGTGTGTATATTTATATATATGTTCTTTGTCCTCCTTTGTAAGGCTTTGTCCTCTTTTCTGACCTTCGGTGTCCTCCTTTGGATATGCAGGTATCTGGTAACTCCAGTACCGTCGCCTTGCACCTCCAGGCTTGGGGTTTGATTCCCCCTTGGGGTCTGTGTGTGTGGAGTTTGCATGTTCTCCCTGTGCTTGGTGGGTTTTCTCCAAGTTCTCCGGTTTCCTCCCTCAGTCCAGAGACATTGGGGTTTAGGTTGATTGGTGACTCCAAACTGCCCATAGTGTGTCTGCTTGTGTGTGTGTGTGTGTCTGTGTGTTTGTGCATGTGCGCTGTGGTGGGTTGGTGCCCCGTCCTGGGTGTCCCCTGCCCTGTGCCGGGCTCCAGGCTTCCCTTGACTCTGAATTGGATAAGCGGCATAGAGAAGGGATGGATATCTAGCTTCCATGTACACTGTGTGCAAGTTACAAATAAACAGATGCAGATACTGATGAAATGTACTCTATCCACAGGTCAGAATGTGCCTGGCTCATGACTGTGTATATACAGAATTTGGCAAGTTCCTGTGACATGTTGGTACCTACAATGACATCATCATCCTTCCTGCAATAGCTATTCAGTGTCCATCTAGTGGCTCAGTGGGTAGAGCATCATGCTAGCAGGTAGAAGTCTCCTGGTTCAAATCCCAGCCCAGCCACGTGTGTCCTTGAACAAGGCACTCAGCGCTAGCTTCCCCAGGTGCATGTATGGCTGCTTGCTGCTGCCCCCAGGGGGAGGGGTTAAATGCAGAGGACAAATTCCTTGTATGTGAGAAACGTACTTGGCCATAAACACGATTCCCTTTCTGTCTGTTCTAGACTGGGATTCTGAAAGCTCTTTGTAGGCTTCTAACATTAAAGCTCCGCAAGGCAGTTGTGTTTTAGGGCACAGCAAATCTCATTCTCCTCTACATTACTCCGTTTCATAAGAATTCGCTTAAAGGATCAAGTGACAAAGTTCACTGCTAAAATCAAAACCAAAGGATGCCAGCAAACCCTTACTGAAATCCTTAAAAGCACATAGGGTTACTGCCCCTTTTAGTCACGTCCGTTTGCCTGTAATGGACATTCATGCCTGGCTTTGACGTGGACGCCTTGGGGACCTGGCAACTCAGAGCAGGTCCCCTGAGTACAGAAAACCATTTCTCTGGAAATCTGGCTTGGGAGGTCAGACTGCCCTGTCACTAATCCGCTGAATTACGAAAGGCATGGTGGGTCAGATCTGTTTTCTGAGGTTTTGAAAAGCACTGCGTCCTTTTCTTTGACAGACCTGCCATAGATGGGTGAAACTTTAATAAGGAAGATTCATGTGTAGAGTGGAGTGGAGTGAGCATCTGACCTATTTAACAGCTATGAGCCAGGAGCGGAGGGAAGCTGTGTGAACAGCCAGCCTTCTGAGGATGCACCCAATCAGCAGGCAGCTTGAAAGCACGCAGTCCTGCTGACATTACATGTGTCTGTTAGGAGCTGCTGCCACCCATCAATCTGTGCTGCTGTTATCCTTTCCCTTCCACCTTTTTATAATAAGCCCCCGGAACACTTTTAATTGGAGAGCCACATGTTACAGAATGAGGCATAATTCACACGTCTGCTGTATTCGTTAAAATTTTCCTGTATGTCCACTGTCCACCAGTTGTGTGAGCACAGACTTCCAAAAATTGTAGGTTTGACCAAAATGACGCTATAACTGAGCCAGAGCCAAGTACGAAAGAAGGCATGGAGAAGATCTCCTGGCGCATTCCAGCCTTTACCTTTCCAGCCATTTTCCATCATCTTTTACTAAGTCTGTATTTAAGTCATCCTGTCTCATCCTGTGTAAAGTACTGAGGTGTCCCAAAAAGGGAGGTGTGCTGTCATTTCCCCAGCGTTTGCCCCAGGGCTTGTTTGGTTCTTTGTGCCCTCAAGGTAATCTCTGTACAGGATTTAACTCATCTGAAGGAAAAATGGAAAAATGCCATGTGCAGTTGCTGTCTTAATTGTTACGTTACTGTTTATTAATTTATGAATGCTGTGGAGCAAGTGGCGGCATGCTAATAAAGAGCAAAAGACTGCAAATCAAATAGCCGGAACTCTGTAGCGTTTAGACAGCATCATTTTTTGAGATTTCCCTATAAAACATCTTGCACTATAAATAAATTAAAACTCAATACTTTTTGGGAGTGCATGAGCTGCCTATTTCTTCCAGACAAAAGTCTAGGGAGAAATCAAACCTTCCTTTATTTTATAAACAATAAAATTACAGAACACTGCAAAACCATGATCATCTCTAAAAAGTGAAATAGATAAAGGCTGTATGCTTGTTCATAATGGTGGGATATACATTCACATACATGTTAGTACATCTACTTGAAGTATGTAATGTGGCTAAAACTGAACGAATGTTAGAAACATCAGCAGATATCACCCAAAAGCACCCAACTTTGAAGCATTTCAGGAGTTCTTGTGTTTTCTGTGAAATATGCAAATGAAGACAAGTGATCACAAATCTCCATGGCTACAATGTGCAGCAGCACTGTTGTTTCTTCATCATTGGGCTGTAGCTGAGCACTGCTGGTTTTAAGGAGGCCAGACATGGGCGTGGCTCTCTGGAGCTTACCTGCGGGCATGACCGCCGCATCTCGATGACATGTCCTCCAGGTGACCAGAAATCCCCTTCAGTGCCAGAAAAAGAGGTGCCACCTATAAAGCCAAATTCAAAGAGAATAAAAGATGAACCAATCAATTTCCTGTGTTCAGGGGCCAAGGAAACAAAAAATGAAAAGAGGCCATGATGTACGTCAACTTCACTGGAGAAAATCAAACAGAATTTTCATGAACAGATACTCTCACTGCCAGAACAGAGGAAGCGCAGAAACAGCAAAAAGCAGGAAGGTGTCCTATAAGCAGGCCCGCATCCTGTGAGCAGGCACCTGTCCTGTGAGCGGGCCCGCGTCCTGTGAGCAGGCACCTGTCCTGTGAGCAGGCCCATGTCCTGTGAGCAGGTACCTGTCCTGTGAGCAGACACCTGTCCTGTGAGCAGGCACCTGTCCTGTGAGCGGGCCCGTGTCCTGTGAGCAGGCACCTGTCCTCTGAGCAGGCACCTGTCCTGGGAGCGGGCCCGTGTCCTGTGAGCAGGCACCTGTCCTCTGAGCGGGCACCTGTCCTGTGAGCGGGCACCTGTCCTGTGAGTGGGCACCTGTCCTGTGAGCGGGCCCGTGTCCTGTGAGCAGGCCCATGTCCTGTGAGCAGGCCCATGTCCTGTGAGCAGGCACCTGTCCTGTGAGCAGGCACCTGTCCTGTGAGCGGGCCCGTGTCCTGTGAGCAGGCACCTGTCCTGTGAGCGGGCACCTGTCCTGTGAGCGGGCACCTGTCCTGTGAGCTGGCATGCGTCCCATCACAGAGAGTGTGCATCCGATACGCACAGCAGGACTTTCTCACACCGTTTCCACCTTTCCACAGAGTGATGGGACACAATGTGGTTCCAGTCCAGATATTGGAGAAATTGTGCAGCCCAGTACGTGTTCTGTATTATTTTCTCCTGCTGGTAGGGTATGCATGTAGAAAGTGCTTCCACGGAGACCCAATGATCTCTGTTTTGCGGTACTTTCCTTGCCTGTTTCCAGCTACTGTTCATTTTAATGGTTGCATTAGGCGCCTATTTTTATAAGCAGATTCTGCAGGAATCGAGTTATAGTGGTAATGGCTGTAGCACAGAAATTCAGCTGCTGGTTGCCTGGTCTATTTCCGGGCCCTTGTTATAAACATCAATGGGTCAGTGACAGGTCACCCGATCTACTCCTGCCGCCCTGCTACCTGCATGTGTTTTCGGTGTGTGTGTGTTGGGGGGTAGCACATGGAGTTGGGGGAGATGGTATAACATCTAAAACTATTAGGTTTCTTTTGAGCTGAGCTTCACAGCACAGAATGTTTGGAACCACAGTTGCTAAGGAAATGTCAGAGATCATTGCTGCTGAGCCCTCAGTTAAACTCTACCTTCCATTGGCTCACTACATCCAAACCAGGGCAGCACATCACTTACTAATGATGTCGTTTCACATAATAAAATCCAACCTATCACAGGGTTCAATTGCACATGCACTCACACACCAAATCACACACTATGGGCAACTTGGAAATGCCATACAGCCTACACTGCATGTCTGTAGACTGGGGGAGGAAACCGGAGTATCCAGAGGAAACCCCCAAAGCACAGGTAGAGCATGCAAACTCCACACACAGGGCAAAGGGTTGGCCCAAACACAGTATTGTTATTTCAACAGCCCTGAACAGAGGCAGACTCAAAGGCAGAAAATTATTTATGATGAGGCTTGTTGAATTGGAAAGGAAAGGTTTCTGAAGTGCCTCAGAAGTGTTTGGCTTGATGTTATTGTTAATTTCACAGATGTTACAGGGATATGTCTTGTTTTCCAGGAGTCATTTTAACAGAATGGATGAAACAACCCAGTGAGCTCTTCATGAGAAACACAAGAGTGTGGACAGATTAAGTTGTACGAGTCTGAGTTGTGAGAGTCTGAGCTGTGCAACTTTCAGCAGTATGAGTCTGGGCTGTATGAGTCTGAGCAGTATGAGTCTGAGTTTTAGAAATCTGAGCTGTGTGAGTCTGAGCTGTATGAGTCTGAGCTGTATGAGTCTGACTTTTAGAAATCTGAGCTGTGTGAGTCTGAGCTGTACGAGTCTGAGCTGTGTGAGTCTGAGCTGTATGAATGTGAGCTGTGTGAGTCTGAGCTGTATGAATGTGAGCTGTGTGACACTTTCAAAGTAAAACTAAGGAGCTGGCTTTGATGCACCTGCTTACTCTTTGGGCAGCTGTTCACTTAAGGAAATCACAACAGTTGAGGCATCTTACAGTTATACCAGCCCACAGAGGCTTTCTCTAATTTTCAAATATTCAAGAACAAGTTTAGCAGTAGATTCAAAGCATGTTCTTAAAACTTAAAAACTAAATATATTTACTTAACAACTTACAAGCGGTCTTACTTAATGATTGCTGCTGTGCCTGACCAAAAACTCAGTGCCTAGTGTTTAATGAAATGTGTGTGTAGGAAGGTAGTAGAGGAGACCAGGGATCAGAGTCAATATGCATCCACAAGCAGCTATGTTACAGCAGCTGAAGCCATAAGCAGGGCCACAGACACACATCTGGTTACTAGAAACACACAAGCCTTTGATTCTAAGGAATCTGGAGATCTGTCATTACGTCATACTGTGTATCTACTTACAGGGACAGAGAAGAAAATAATCTGGTTTAAAAGTGAATACAAGCCAGTCTGTGAGTCCACCAAAGGTCCAGTCTGTTGCGAGGCTGTCTGAGCACTTTGACATGACAATGACCATTCTCTGACGAAACACATGAACATACAGACTGCACACCCCTTTGAGGTTAAACTCTAAACACTCCTCCATGGCTCTTTTAGTTTATATCCAGACTGGTAATTCTCTATTTTAACAGTTATTTTAGCATCTCCTTCAGAAAAGGACACTAACAGAGCAACCCCTAAAACTGGAACATTGATGTCACGTATTTTTGTATGCCTTTTATATTCTTCTGGATATTCTTCTCCCAGTTGTTAGTAAACAGTTACCTCAGGTTCTCTCTATCATGTGCCTCAGCACACCCTGCCAACACAGGAAAAGCTGAAGATAAGAACTCACTTCTTACATATTTTTAAACACCTTCACATTCACTCAAACACAAAATATGCACAAATTGGAGGGCCGTGCGTATAGCTCCACCCACAGACTCGTCCCAGTGAGGAGCAGGTGATGTGACACCATGCACCAATGAGAGGGACCCATCCAGCGCTGCTCAGTCCACCTGGGGACCGCTGTGCTCTGGTCACTCCCTGTGACAGGGCAGCGAAGACAGCCTGTTCTGCACCGATATGCAAGTCCTCCCAGTTTTCACATTTTTTAAAAATTTTATTTAATATAAAGTTTGTAAAAACATTTTCTCCACAGTTGATCTAATTAACCCACAAATGGTGCATGTTTCTTCCGTCCAGCTACATTTCATTGTCAGGGGTGTGAGTAAAATGATTACGTTCCAGTGCAGGACATGAATTCACAGCTGGTGTTGTCCAAAACGGCAGTGCGGCAGCGTGATGCTTTTAAGGTCCCAAAGCACCACTTGAGCGGCCAGTCGCAGATGAGACTCCACAGGGCTCTCGCATAATTACATTCACTACCGTGTTGTGCAGCTTGCCTGCTTGGTGGCCAAATGTGGCTTGAAGAACAAATACAGATGGCTTTGAGAAATGGAACTTGTCAGAGGAACCTTCCACACTCGACTGTGATGTATTGCCTTCCAAATGAAGTCTTCATTGTAAACTCGGGTCAGGTAAGGGTCCGGTGCTGTAACAGCTGCCAGGGGCTTGGGGATAAGAGATAATGTAATTTCTGACCAACAGGCAAACAACAGTGTGGTACAGATTCTTAATTATTTATCATACAAAAATACGAGGAATTTAATTTGCTCATATTCTGAAACAACTACATTGTGGGTTATATCTAAGTTTTGTATGCCTGTAAACAGAGCGAGCATTTTAGGTTTTTATTAAAACAAGCCTTCCACATCTGTATTATAATACCTTGTACTTTTTAAAAGTCTCCAATTTATGTAATTCAGTAATCAGAAAATGTGTGACTAAAATACAATGCATTTAGAAATGGAAAATCAGAGCCCCGGGGTGACTGCGAAAATGTTCTTGCTTTCATTAAATTTCATGCCAACATTGAATAATGTATCAAAAACAAGGATAATGTGGCTGGAAGATTGTTCAGACCCAATTAACATCCCAGATGAGTGTAAGGTTCACATACAATGTGTCACACACAAAACTGCTTCAGCGTGACACTTCTCCCTGTCCAGAAGACAGTCATTCAAAGTCATTTGCATAACAATGCCAAGGACAAGGGTACAACAAGGTCGAACCAGCAGGCAAAAACCAGCAAACTCACACAACTCTGAAAACCACTAGGCACTGCCAATGCACATCCCAGAGTGACTGATTATAGACACAAGTGGGGAACGCACATACTTCAGAGCACCTTGCGACTGAAATTCACATTCTCTGCCATGAGGTGTGCCGGGATAGAGGTAAAGAGCATGCAGCCATAATCCTATGGTGTCTCTCTGCAACGCCAAGTTATTCTTGCTAGATTTGTGGGCTCAGTGTCAAATCAGATTATGAAACAATGGGTACTAGGGGGTCAGTCATGCCAATGTACTTTTGAAATCAGTCTATCAGGAGGCTGTGGGGCCACATACACAGGCCTGGTCATCATGCCAATTTATACATGTAAAGCCATGGGATTGGTATGTCAGAGATACATCCTTATTGGGAGGCTGGCTAACTTGTTCCATGTGTCCCAAACCACCATGAGTGCTTTCACCTATCTTACACTGTGTAGGGCTGCTCTGTCCCAGTGACCTTCTCCTAAAAGGCCACCATGCCTTTGGTCTGCCTAACAAATATGCTACCATGTTAATAATTGATTAGTTGCTCTCTTCGACCTGTCCTTGTGCTCATCGTCTTGGCTGCTCTCAGTTTTCCCCACTCTGTACCCATCTTTAGGTGGAGAAAACGATAGGCCTGTTGCATTACATCCTCTCCAAACCATCAGAGCTGCTCAAACATTTCCGTCTCCCAAACGGACACATGTCACTCCCCTGCTCATCTCGCTACATTGGCCTCCAGTCCAGGCATGCGTCAAATACAAGATCCTGATGCTTGTGTTCAAGTCCATCAATGGGACTGCTCCAGGCTACCTCCTGTATCAAGAACTACATCCCCTCCTGTTCTCTGCGGTCCCCTAATGGGAAGAGACTGGTTGCACACCTGCTGAAAACTGATAAACCTAGGCTCTTCTCATCTCTGGTGCCTTAATGGTGGAATGAGCTTCCTTTTACTTTGAGAACTTTGAGAACTGCATCGTTCCTGTCCACCTTCTGAAAGCAACTGAAGACACGTCTCTTCAGGGAGCACCTCAAATTTTTCATCTCTGCCTTCTTTCGCTCCATTGTTGCAAGGCTGTCTGTCTGTACAGTACATGTTTTTCTAGTTTATACATGACCGTACATTTCCCTTTACTTGTGACTTTTGTGAGAATTGCTTGACTTAATCGTGTGCGCTGTGATGACAGGACAGCACTTACCGTCAGTTAGATTCTCTGACACTGTTTGACCTCGTTCGTAACGTGCATGTGTACTATTATTCGTTGTAAGTTGCTTTGGACAAAGGCATCTGCTAAATGAATAAAATGTAAATGTCTCAGCCAATGGCTAGCACAGAGCGCTAACATCCAAAGGCCAGTCTTTAATTTCCTTTACCATCTCTGTCAGCCTTCTGTGTTTAGTGCCCCCAACCCCAGTTTGTTTTACTGAAGAAAGGCATTTGTGGAACGCAATTATTAATGATGCTACATCCAAAGTTCAAACAAGTGTGAGCCGCGCATGTAGTACAGTAAGCAGACGCGTGTGTTGGGGTCAGCTTCATGCAGAGCAGTCTCGTCTCAGAGCGATGATGTGGCTTTCAACCAAGAGATGACACCATGACACACTCTACAAATGTGCTGCAACACTGGGCTGCTGGCTCCTCATATTGTTTTTTTCTCTTTTATTTATTTTTACTTTTAAAGTACAATTTTAATAAAAGAATCAGAGAGGTCTTAAATGTGAGATCAGTTCTGCGTGTGGGTTCTTGTGTACATGCCTTTGCTCGTCTCTGACTTTTTGCTTTGAGACAAGCTGTCTGTCATCAGACATGTTTAAACAGCTAACTATGAACTACTGCAAGCAGAATCCAGGTGATGTTGTACTCTTTGGCTGATGTGGTGTGTTTTTATACACTAAGACTATCATTTTTTCTTCTTTACAGTCGTCTGTTGGTGATATAAAATCAGTTTTAGGCAATTATAGTAAAATAAGTTTTAAACGGTTATCTCTTTCTTCTTTCAGGTGACAAAACTAACAATTGCACAGTACATGGCAATATTTGTTTGACAATAAGGAAAAAATGTATTAATTGTCTCCAAGGGATCAGTGTTTATGAGGATTATGAAATAAAATGTGAATTGTCAATTAACAATCTATTTCCCTCTAAGGGAAGGCAGTTAAATTAAATGAGGACCAACTATGCAGGATTCGTTTTGTAATGTTAAATGTAAAACAAACTGCCAATCATGTCTAGATGTTGCCTCTTTTATTCGTTTTCATTTATAAGACAGAGTCACACTGTGATCTCCACTGAGCCACTCATTGTAACTGTACACTGAACCATCACTGAATCTTCATAAAAATTCCACTTTCAAGTTCAGAAAAAATGTGCCTGAAATAATCCACCGACATACACCCACCTTTAATATATTTCACCAGAAGTTACTATTTGCAGTAGCACTTTAATATAAAATTACAGATAATTGCATATGATCACAATGGATGTGTTTTAGTATTATAATCAACATAAATAAATCAAAATAATGGGTTCATTGTCACAGACGAATGAAATTATGGGATACGTGGCCCTGTAGCAAAACACGATACATCTTTGCCAAACATTTCTTCAAACTACAGGATGATTTTGTTACTGAAACACAAGGAGCATGTTGCCTTTGATCCTTTTTTGTTTCTTCAAACAGGGGAGAAGAGAGGAATCACACACCTGTAAGCACCTGTACACACCTGTACTGGTATGCTGCCACGGCACAACCTCCCGTGCTTCTCAGCTTTATAAATGGATGACGGATCCCACCTGAAGTGCCTTGTGTTCTCACTCTTTCTTCTGCCTCCTGGTCTGTCTTTTCTCCCGTTTCACTCCTTCGTTCATCTATTGTAAGAGTTTGTCCGGTGGCTGCCAGGCTGTGCACTGAACAGTAGCTTTTCCCAGTGCTATGGTACATTACGCTTAATTAGTTCATCTCCTTTTATTGATACCCTCAGTAGCTCCACTGTTGAACTGCAGTTACTAACATCTATATACTAAAGCCTCTGTTTTTTCCGAAGTTTAGCTAAAAACTTAAACAGCATGATACATATAAGTAGACTGTACATGGGCAGCAGTCTCAGGGTGCAGATCAGCTAAAACAAGCAAACAAACAAACAAACAAACAAACAAGCAAACAAGTAAATGAAAGGTAGCAATTACCCAACTTCCTGAAATACGTCACGCTGCGCTTTTGGCCACACAAGCCACGGTACACGGGTTAAGACATTTCATCTTAGCTGTGAAGAGCTCTGAGTATGGACAGTGCAAACTAGTGATTTAATGAAGCTGAGCGCACAGAATGCCGAGGCTTGTGTGAATGTTTACAGTGACTGTTTACTGTGACTGTTTACGGTGACTGTTTACGGTGACTCTTTACGGTGACTGTTTACAGCAACTGTTTACGGTGACTCTTTACGGTGACTGTTTACAGCAACTGTTTACGGTGACTCTTTACGGTGACTGTTTACGGCGACTCTTTACGGCGACTCTTTACGGCGACTGTTTACGACGACTCTTTACGGCCACTGTTTACGGTGACTCTTTACGGTGACTGTTTACGGCGACTGTTTACGGTGACTCTTTACAGCCACTGTTTACGGCGACTCTTTACGGTGACTGTTTACGGCGAGTCTTTACGGTGACTCTTTACGGTGACTGTTTACGGCGACTGTTTACGGTGACTCTTTACGGCGACTCTTTACGACGACTGTTTACGGCGACTCTTTACGGCCACTGTTTACGGTGACTGTTTACGGCGACTGTTTACGGTGACTCTTTACGGCCACTGTTTACGGCGACTCTTTACGGTGACTGTTTACGGCGACTCTTTACGGCCACTGTTTACGGCGACTCTTTACGGCCACTGTTTACGGTGACTCTTTACGGTGACTGTTTACGGCGACTGTTTACGGTGACTACTTATAAATGGCACACAAGCTGTGCTCTGGGCTCCACACCTGCGGTGCAGCATTTGTACATTATACTGTGATTTATTGAAAATTATAGTAAGATTGTTGTGGGAACATTTTTGCATGATTTGAATACAAGGAGCTCAATTTCTGTTGCTGACAGGTTCTTAAAAATCGAAGTGCACATGTCCCAACATTCTCAGCCATCACCTCACACTGCTCATCATTGTCCAGAACGTGAGAACACAGCAGCGGGTTGAAGCCTGCTGCCATACACCTTCTTCTTTTTGGACTCTTAGCTTAGCCCCGTTAGTACTGAGCATTCAGTGTCATCACCTTCAACCCCTCTGGAGTTAATTCAGTCTAAACTGAGACTTCTATTCTTATACTTCGTGCATCGCATGTCATACATGGTCGCAGCCCACTCTTCCTGCAGGGGGTGGATTAAACGCAGAGATCCAGTTTCTTTGTAACATGTATGTGTTGAATCATATATATGTGCTCCATGACATTTAAGGCTTTTCTTTTTCTGTGTTTGAATCACTCATACGCCAAAAACAATGTGTCTCGTGCCTTTAACGTGGATTAAAATGTATATAAAACATTTTGGCATGATGTGAAAACATGCGTTCTTCATGATACAGTGAAACAGCTCATGGTGAAGCTTCTTCTGTGTTTTCATATACATATTAGTTATTATTAATTATCCATCCATCCATCATAAAATTATACTTATACAGGGATATTGTGTGTTATATGTGATATAGGTCAGAGGCATAAAAAACGATATGCAAAGTTTAGCACCAAACTAACTCACACAATGCACTTTATTATCATTGGGGATCTTGGCAGTAAAAAAGGCAAAAAAAAAAAAAAGTCAAGTGTGGTGTGATCTTGACAGCTTCTTACAAACCTTCCATGAGAGCGGAGACACAACAGAGAGGATAATGTATCTGCTGAACTGCAGTGTAGGCATCCCAGGATACCTTTCTCCCATGAGGCAGGAGATCACGACACCTTTGGCTTCTGTTGCGATGGGCAGAACCAGAGGGAGCTCAGGCCGGCCAGGGCTGTGATTAAGGATGTTATCCTGTGACCCAGATGTGTCCAATCAGGACATCCTCTGGGAACATGTTCACCGTACCACTGAGGCACATCCAGCTGTGCAAATTACTGAATGAAAGAAAGAAAGAAAAAAGAAGAATAAGGATGGAAGAAAAACATCATTCAGGTTTTAAAGTGCTCACTAAAGAATGAAATGGGGCCAACAGAAATGGTGCTGTTAAAAACACATTCAAATGATGCAGACAAACAGCCCAGGTTTTCACACAAACACGTGCGTGAGTGTGTGTGAGTGTGTGTGAGTGCATGTGTGCACATTAAGCCAGAGTGTGCTGGTAAGATAAGCTGTTTTGTTTGTTCTGCTGCAGTCTCCCTTGTGCTTTGGCTTTTCTCTGGTCAATACAATGATAAAAAGTTACAGTAAGAAGAAGCAGCAGCTTCTCTTGTCTTTGCACTCACGTTACATGTCACAGTGAAGCTTGTTCTCTGTATTTAGCCCATCCCCCTGGGGGGAGCAGTGGGCTGCCACATGTGGTGCCCAGGGAGCTAACGTTTGAGTGTCTTGCTCAAGGTCACACCTAACAGCTGGGGTGGGATTTGACCCAGGAGACTTCCACATCCCAACCCTGATGGCCTTCCACATCCCGGCCCTGATGGCCTTCCACATCCCAGCCCTGATGGCCTTCCACATCCCGGCCCTGATGGCCTTCCACATCCCAACCCTGATGGCCTTCCACATC